>JAZKJV010007630.1:0-63014 GCA_037367405.1 Ottelia alismoides
AGCGTCAGCCCTGCTGCCGCGCAGTCGACAGAGGGCGCCGCTGGTTCCGGTCATTACAACGGCATTGATGTCAAGGCTGTTTCCAGTACACGTGATTGCACGTAAAGCCAGTTTCCACACGTAAAGCAAAGGTGGCTGGCACCATCTGGACGGGGAGATGGCTGGAGGCCTGGGCGGCAGGCCTGGGCGCGGCCCTGGACCCATTCATCATCATGTTCGTACAAAAGCACTGCCGTCTGGATGTTGGGGGCGCGTAGGCAGGGCGCGAGCGATGACCATGCGGCTGCCCGTCGCTACCCGCCATCATCGACAAGCTCCTCCGTGGCGCGTGCGGCAGCCTCGCCCCGCCCATTCCCATTCCGGATCCCCATCATTAGGTGCCAACCATCTTTGTACTTGAAATGACTTACCACGGTACATCAAACAGCACGTTATGGCTGGGGCCTTGCACGAGCTCGCAGGGGATAACAGTAACTAACTCCCTTTGGGAGCCCTGCTCCCTCCCTTCCCGCCCTCCATTGCTCCCTCCCTCCCTTCCCGCCCTCCATTGCTCCCTCCCAGGCGCACTGGGTCAACGTCTTTGCGCTGCTGACTCTGGTGCTGGAGTTCTGGCAGCTGTGCGCCTTCAGCTACCAGCGCCGCATCCCCTACCCCAAAAACTCGTTCCTCAAGAGCATCTTCCCGTGGGCCCTCCTGGACCTGGGGCCGGCGGCGTACTTCCTGCAGGCACGGCAGTACGGCAATGCACTCTGCTCTTGGCACGGCGGCGTTTGCAATTCATGGAAGCGCGCACTTCCCTCGATGGCACTGAGGCGCCGTGCGCCGTGACCCTCCCTGCTGCACACGCTGTCCCTGTTAGGGACTTGTCCTGTTGTCCCTTGCGGGCGCTGTCGTCGCCTGTTTTGCCTAGGCTAGCACGCTTCGGGCAGACAGCAGCAGCTGACAACGCGTCCTGCAAGTGGGCCTCCTGCAACCTGGGACGACGTACCACCGATGCACGCATGCACCTCGTTTGTGCATGTTGCCGCCGGATGCGCCACGACAAGCACCATGCGAGTGCCTTGCCACACGTGTGTTGTGCGTCTCCGCAGGTGGCCGCGCTGCTGCTGCTGATGGCATGCTGGATCGCGGTGTTCTTCCCCAACACCCCCACCGGCCTCAAGCGCCTCATCATGCCGCTGCTGGGCCAAGCAGCATACCTCACCATCACGTCGGGGCTCCTCAGGTCGGTCGGTGCGGCGCGTTGCCCTTCTTCTGCGCGGCGCTGCGGTGTGCGGCTGGGAGGCCCGTGGCTGCCCCTTCCTCGTCGTCGTGCGGTGCGTCACGCCGTCGCGCAGCTTTCAAGCAGCGTTTAAGTAGCTTTCAAGCGTAGTGCAGCGGCGAAGGATGAACTGCCGTACATTGTGTGTGCTTTTGCTTTTGTACGCTACACGGTGCGGGAGGTCAGCCGCCCTGTGCGCGACACAGGCTGGTGCTTCGGACGGGTTGATTCGTTTGCAGGGGAACGCGCTGCGAAGGTACAGGGGATTTCACACACAGAGATAATGGCCAGCCCAGGTCATGCCTTGGCAGGCGAGCGCCACCTGGCTGGTACCACCTGCCCCCGCCAGTTTCCTGTTGCGCCCCCCCCCCCCCCCCCGACATGTCGCCTTGCCCCGCGCCCCGCCCCGCCCCGTCCCCCTTCCCCCCGCTGCTGCAGCCAATTGGACTGCCGGCTGGACGACGGCACCCTCGTGCGCAACCCCAACATCGCATGCTGGTCCTCGCCGCAGCACCTGTACGGCGCGGTGGCTGCGCTGCTGGCGCTGGGGCTGTACGTGCCGCGCGCGACGCTCACGCCCTCGAGGTGTGTCTCGGTTGAAGGGAGCGTCGCGTGATCCGATCGAGTCCAGATGGACGGCGGCGCTCGATGTGCTGCGGCGGCGGGGGGGGGGGCGTAATCGCACAACAGTCGGAGCTTCGGTGGAGGCATATGAGCGGTGGTGTTCCTCGCAGCAGCAGCAGCGGCGGCAATGGACCCAGACGCGCCCGCACAGTCAGCGTGCAGGCATGTAGAGCCATACTGTCAGCAGAACTGGTGCAGCTGTCCTAAGCGCCCTTGTCACGCAGTGCTGCTGCGGCGTGTGCGTGTGTGTGCGTATGTGTGCAGGTGTTCTTTCCCAGCGAGAACCTGGACGTCAAGTACCGCGGGCTGTACGTGCGGCTGGTGCAGCTCATACGGCTCGGCATGGTGGGTGGTGCGGCCGGGCCTGGACCCTGTAACCGCCCCTGGGCTGCCATGCAAGCTCGCCAAGACTTGCTTCACACGAGTGCCGAACGCTTTGGCATGCTGCACCGCACAATGCGCTTGGCAGGTACCCAGCCGCATGGCGCTTAGGCCTGCCTGCCTGCCTGCCTGCGCTGACCCTCCACGCGCGTGCATCCTTGGCTTGTACCATCCCTTGACTGGTACCGTCCCTTGACTGGTACCATCCCTTGTACCATCCCTTGGCTTGTACCATCCCTTGACTGGTACCATCCCTTGACTGGTACCATCCCTTGACTGGTACCATCCCTTGACTGGTACCATCACCCCTTCACGGCTCTCGCCGCCTCGCCGCCTCGCTGCCCCCCACTCAGGCCGGCTATAACTTGTTCTTTGCCGAAAGCCACGCCTTGGCCGTCATGGCCGCCAACGCGGCCCTGTGCGGTGGCCTGGCGCTGCTGACCGCCTACCTGCGGCCATGCTGCATCGGGGCGGTAAACATCGCGCGAGGCACCGGCTTTGTACTGGCGGCGTACTCGCAGGTGGGTCTGGGCCGGCGTTTGCGCCTCCAAACCGCCGCATATCGGTGGGTCAATGGACCATCCACTGCGTAATACAAACCGTGAAGGGTGTGTGCTGTGCTGTGCGCTGGTTGCCTACCTGCTGCCAACCGTGAGGCAGAGCGCAGTCACCCGGCCGGGGGGTGGGGGTGTCAGCAAGCAAATGCCGTGACTCGGTGATCGTCTTTCTGGAGGGGAAGGCAGGGGGCCAATCCGCGGCGTGCGTGCACCAGAATGTCATTGCCCTCACGAAGCCCCACCCGCCCGGCGCGTCACGTGTCCTGTGCCCCGCGGCCCTTTTTACGGACCTGACCTGAGACCCGGCCGGCCATAACACACGACCCCGCCCCCTCCCCCCCTTACACACTCACACCCTGCCACGCCGCGCTGCCCTGCCGTACAGGTCGTCTCCGTGATCGCGCTTCCAGGTGAGCTCCAACGTGTACATGGACCCCAAGACCAAGCAGTACTACACCACGGAGTGGGCCTACGTCTACGCCGTGGTGTCGGGCTGGGCGGTCATCGGTGCGACCGGCGTCGTACTGGTACGGCGCCACCTGGCGCGCCAGACCGACATCAAGTTCAGCCTGCGCGACAGCCCCTTCAACTTCACGCGCCCCGAGGAGCTATGTGCCGGGAAGCAGCACTGCCGCCGGAGGCGTCGGCAGTGGCGGCAAGGAACAAGCCATCGCCAAGGAGCAGCCATGGGCCCAAGGGCCGGGCGGCGGTGGCGGCGCTGTTGCCGCCACCAGAGGGCAAAGCGGCGGCGGGCGGTGGCGCAGCAGCAGCAGCAGCAGCAGCAGCAGCAGCAGCGGCGGGCGCGTACGTCAAGCAGGACCAGCCGCAACAGCCGGCGTCAAAGGGGGCAGGCTGTGGCGGAGATGGCGCTGGGCGGCGAGGACGAACAGAATGGGGAGGGTGATGGCGGCCGGGGGCAAGAGCCTCAGGCGCTGGCGGCGACGCAGCGCGCAGCGCAGGAGGGCGAGGAGGAGGAAGGGCTAGAGGCCACTCAACGGCGCAGCTCAGTGGCGGGCGGCTCCGCAAGCGCTGCCGACGGCGACACCGCGGCGGCGCCTGCTGCCGCTACCAGCAAGGACTGCAGCGCTGATGGGGAAGATCCGGAAGGCGCCCGTGTGTTGGATAGGCCTACTGCTGCTGCTGCTGCAGCTTGCAGCGGCGACGGGTCAGAGGAACGCGGCGCGGCTAGTCGTGAGCCTGACACGGATGACGTTGGTCAGTCGCCGCACAGTCGAGGCGGCGGCGCAAGTGGCGGCAGACACGAGCTCCAGCCCGCTGCCGCTGTTGGCGGCCGTGAGTCTGGCGATGGCGGGGATTCTGACGCCGGCGGCGGCAGGGATGAAGGCGGCGGGGGCGGCCTCCGAAGAGGAGCACCGCAGCCGCGCCGGAGCCGGCGAGGTCCTCGACGAGGTGCTGCATGGACGCCTGGGCGGCGACGCCCCCCGGCCTCATAATGACAAAGCTAGCGACGAAGGCCAAGACGACGACGACGAGGGAGGGGGCGCGCCAGGCAGACGCACGCCAGACAGTGCAGCCGACGCGGAGGAGGAGGACAGCACGTGTGGCGGCGGCGGCGGCGGCCGCGAGTCGCCCCACCTCACCCCCCTGGCGACAGCCCCAGTGGCTCTGAAGCCGGCCGTGGATCCGGCGGCGGCGGCCGCTGCCGGGCCAATGATGACGCATCGGAGGCGGGCGCTGGTGCTGTAGCCCGGGCGCTGCCGGCGGCGGCGGATATGCTGGCGCTTGGCCTGCCGGACGTTTCTTCAGCGCTGCTGGAGGACCTGGCCCGGCAGGGTCTGCTGGCGCCGGCGGACGAAATGCGGGCGTACGTCAGCAAAGTCGTACGCGCTGCGCTTGAGGGCTGGGAGAGTGGCGAGGGTGACGAAGAGGAAGGCGACGGAGGCAGCAGCAGCAGGGCGGAGAGCGGCGGTGATGACGGCGAAGGCAGTGATTGACGCTGCTCCGTTCCTTTGCTGTGGAGTTTGGGGCCGAGGCAGTGATATGGGCTGACAATGTATAGGATAATAGGACCCGTGGAGGCGTTGGTGCAAGGAAGTGCACGTCGCACGCGGGAGCAAATGCTTGGGGGGAGCGGCTGCTGCTGCGCTTGACGGCGCAGGGCTCGTGGACGGGGGTGGGTCTTAGGCCGCCCGGGCGGCGGTGCGCTGCGTCCCAACGGCCAACTAACAACAACAAGCCGTAACGGCTTCACCTCTGATGATGCGCTTTCTGGCTTAATTGATTGATTGATTAATTGTGCGGCGCTGCGCTGCGGTTGCGCCTGGCATGTCACGGAATAAACTACGGTGGTGCCGTCACCGTACCGCGCGTTGCATTACTCCTGACGCCCATGTATGAACGGCGACTCCGCTGCGGTGTTGACGTGTGCTCCAACCGCGCCTTTGGAACGGAACGGCGCGCGGCTGACCACCAGTACCATTGCTGGGCGGACCTGTATCGGTGACACCGGTCGCTGTTAAGTTGCGCCGCCCATGCCTGCAGTCATTCAGCCGTGCGGCGCCGCCCATTTGGAGGTGCCCCGGCCGCTGCTGTGGGGGCCGTGATCCACAACGCGCCCCGTCACGGTGGTGTCGTGGCGGCATTCACGGCGCTTAATTGGCGTACGGCCTTGCTGTTGCACCTGTGACGGCTGACTGAGGTGAGTGTCCAGCCTGTGCCTGTGGTGCACTTCTCATTCCCTTACACATGCAGATCGGATGTGGATTTGTCAATTGTATCAGCGTCACCTCTGACTTAACAGACGTGTGTGTGTGTCCCATGTGGCCTTGGACACCGTGGCGGGGGGGCCCCTTGCAACAGCCGTTGCCGAGATGCAACGTGATGGGCGTTGCTGCCGACCGGCTGTGTGCTGCATGATGATAGATGACTGGCCAGGCATGGATGACGCTCACAACAACAGGCATATGGCGTCCGTCCATGTATGCGTGCAGCGGTGCGCTTCAAAGGTGCTTCCAGCCAAAGATAGAGGAGCCTGGTGAGCCCGATGTGTGCGGCGAGGTGCGTGTGCGGTGAGGTGAGGTTGGTGAGGTGTTCTCTTGGCCGAGCGAGGTCCGGGGGGGGGGGGGGGGGGCATTGTGCGCTGGTGAAAGTGGTGAAATGGCTTGGTGTGCAAGTCTGCGGTTGACGACATTCCAACCAACGGCGCTTCGACTGCTGGCGCTGCCAGACGGCACATGCGGATGTTGTTCCGTTTGCCTGCTGCCTGCGGCGAACACGGCTGCGCTTCACGCCCCGCGCTGCCAGCGCGCTTGGCGCACTGACGGTGTCGAGCTGCTGCTGCTGCTGCACCTCGTGGCGATGCAAGGCACAGCAGTGGTAGTCTTGACTCTCAAGTGTAAAAGCATTGTTGGAAGGATCTGCTGCGCAAACAGGATGGCATCTTCCTGGCAGACGTTGCATTTCAAAATCACGGTGCATATATACACGCTTGCTGTGTTGTTGCAGTTCATTCACGCGCACGCACGGGTTAATGCACATGCTGCGTCGCAGTATCTCCCATGCACCCTTGACTGCCACCGCATTTCACCACCGCATTTCATTTCAGAGGTCGCGTTAGTGAATGTTAACGCGCGCGTTATTGCGCGTTACCTCGCGTTAGGCACACAGGCAGCCTGCAAGGTGCGCCAGGTACCAGGTCGCGTTACGGGTCGCGTTACAGCCGCGTTAGCTCGCGTTGTAGCCGCGTTACACACGCGTTACAGCGTGGGCTAACGCGGCTTTAGCGCGAGCTAACGCGAGCCTTCCGTTCTCATAGTGACCGCAGCACACATACCAACGGGGCACTTCGCAAGTGTTTCGTTGCTGGTGCATGGGCCCCGGCGACTCCTGTCAACATCACCACGCGGTTGCACTCACACTGTTCACGTGCCGGATTATCATGTGTGGGCCCATCATGTGTCCCAAAATCACGGAGCAGCAGTCCCACTTGGCGTGGGGCGCCTGCAGACACGTGTTGCAGGTCCCGCACTGTGGCGGAGCCTGACACGACTCTATAGCAGCAGCCAACCCCAAACAATCAAGTTCAACGCAAAGACGCCACTGTCCATCTTGTTGCTATGTTCATCGCACTCACCGGTGCAACACCCCACGCGTATCCGGGCCTCTGTGCACATGGGCGCGCCCGAAGGCGGTATCCAGTGGCGCCATCAGCAGCACTACACTCAGTTATGCGCGCACGCGCGCGCGCGCACACACACACCACACACACACACACACACACACACACACACACACACACACACACACACACACACACACACACACACACACACACACACACACACACACACACACACACACACACACACACACACACACACACACACACACACACACACACACACACAGCCGATTTAGGCACAAGGCGTACGGAACGTCAAGGGGCCACGCAACGGCACGGATCTCCAATTGACACATGGTGGTATAGCGGCGACAGCGGTAGCGGTAGCCAACTAACATTGATACCGTGTCAGCACTGCCGTCCTACGCTCGCTCTCAGGTAGTTCTCACGCGAGGCTCGTTCTATAAAGCGCTTGATGTCAGCGTTTTTGGGCTTGCGAGCGCACCGTGGTGCGTTATGCGCGTCTGAAAACAATACGAGGGGGCTGGCCTGGCCAACCAATTCAACGCAACAATCCGAGGCAAAACGCTGCGCCTCTCACCTTGCTACATACAAGATAGTACCTAACAAAGCCTGCAAAACTTCCCAAGCGTCGCGAGTCACTGCCTAACGTGCACGTAGAAGCACGCACAGGTGCTTTTTGGTCTATCCGGATGCCCCCTGCCCTCCTACATGTCCGTTGCCTGCCACCGGTGCCACGGAATGAGTACAGCAAGCTGTTGTACAGCCAGGATGTTAAGACCGGAACTACCGTGGTTGTTCGGTTACTGCTTCAGCTGGGGGCGGTCAACCGCTGGCCGTCAAGGAATGCACAAGTCCATCCGCTGTCTGCTAGCCTTATGCAGCTTCCTAACTGCCTGACTATTCCGAGCTACTCTACTAGTCGAAAAGGTGGCCACCAGTGACGGTTGGGCCGCTGCCTGCAGAGCTGGCAGCAGCAAAGGCAGCTGCTGCTGTCGCGGCGGCCTCTGGCGCCGTCAGGCCCTGTTCCCGTCGGTTGACAGCAGTACTAGGGCCTCAGCTCTTGTCCCTGGACGGAACGCAGCGCAGCCATGCCCGTAAACGGCTGCTGCGCTGCGCTGCAGTGCTGCAGCTAAGGAAGCGCAGGTTGCGACGACAACGGCAGCAGCAACTGCTGGTGCACCGACGGGAGCGACAGCGGTGAGGGCGAGAGCGGCGGCAGCGAGGCAGAGAGGCGTCGCAGCGTGCGTTGCTGGACCTGCCCGCCACCTTCGATAGCTGTGACTGCACCTGCGCCTGCAGCAGCGCTCGGCGGCTCGTGCACCGCCACGCCGACAGGCAGGCTGCGCTGCCCACTGCCGAATAGCGTCTGTGGCCGGCTGGCAGAGGGGTCGCTTGCCGGCGCTGCGAAGGGCAGGCGGCTGTTGCCTCCAGGGCTTGTAGGGCTTCTACAGCTGCAGGAGTTGTTGTTGTTGCCCTGGGCGTCACTGCCGTCGCCGCCAGCGGCCGGCAGCAACAGCTCTACCGTAGTGCTCACTCCCATCACGCTGTTGCTGGTGGCTTCCGTGGCGGTGTGCACCGTCAGCAAACGGCCATCGGCCACCGTCGAGCCAGCAGTGAAACGGACCGCTGAGTGGCTCGGCATGTCAAGGGACGAGTCGCTCCGCTTTTCCAGGTCCCGGCAGAGCATGATGAGCAGGTCCTGCAGGGTAGGCTGGACATCGGAGCTGACACTGCCCCCGCCGCCGCCACGCTGTACCCGGAGCTGTCGTACGTCCTCTGGCCACCACCGTCCGGTGGTGGTATCCGCGGCCGCCGGGCGGTAGAGCAAAGTCAACCGGGAGGTTGCAGCATCGGGCAGCGGCTCGGCCGCTGGGAAGTAGGGCGGCTCGCGTGCACCGACTGGACACGATGCCGCTGCTGCATTCCCCCAGCAGCGCGCATCACCGTTGTGCGATGATGCAGCCGCGCCGCAGGGCGCGGGTTGCTGCCATGGGCTACATGGGCTTGTCCCGGCCGCTGCTGCACTGGGCAGCAGCCAGTGGGACCGTGGTGGGGGAATCGACAGGGAGGACGGATCCTGGCTCCTGCCATTGCGCGTGCGGCTGCTGCTGGTGCTGCTGCAGCCGTCGCGGCGATGGGTCGGCCTCGTGGTGGTTGTAGGGCAGGTTCTGGGTCAGTATGACGGGACCCGGCGGTGATTGGCCGAACGGAGCGCCGTGGCGGTGGGGCGTGGTGGCGCCGGGAGGCCGGGCAAGCGGGGACTGCGCCCAACGGCGACGGCTCGCGGTGCCGATCGATCGATCGATGGGGGGTGCTGCTGGCCGGACTACTGCGATACCTCTGCGCCCACAATCGAACATTATGCACACCTCTAGACTGACGGCCAATGCGCGGGCTCGAGGGGTCATGCGGTATGCAGGAGAGCAGCTGTGAGGAGTGATGTGGGCAGGCCACGACCTAACGTGCCGCAGCACACAGGCATGTTCGGTGCTTGGCATCAACTATTGGGCGCGCTCGCCTCTCAAGGCCACAATCCGTGTGTGTGCGACGACGTGCTTACAGAGGTCCGAAGGTGCAGCGCTACTCGCAGCCAGCTTCTGCGTGGCGCCTCCCAAGAATCTACGGCCTGGATCAAGGCGATGCCCCGCACCTACCTGCAGACAAAGGCCCCTCGCAACAGCTCCTGCGCGCTCTTCCCGCTGCCCGACGCCACAGCCGTGCTGCTGTCTGCCGGCGAAAAGTCCAACGGCGTCGTGTCCGCCGCCGCCACCGCTGCTGCCGCTGCGGTGGCCGCCGCCGCGCCACCCGCGGGTGGTGCGCTACGCAAGGAGGCCGCCAGATTTTCCTCGAGCCGCGCCGCCTCGTACGCGGCAGCGTCACACAGCAGCAGCGGCCGGGCGCCGCGGCCGCTCGCAGCCAGCTGCACGGCCGCCCGTGCCGCCGCTTTGCCGATGTAGCCGATCGAGTTGGACCTCGGTAGAACCAGCCACTCGATGCACTGCTCCACCGACACGCCGGCATGTACCGCGAACCTGGTGGGCTCGGGGCAAAGCAAAGCCTTTCCCAGTGTTCTCCCATCAACAACACCGCTCAGGCGGTGACAGTGCCAGGCTATAGTGTCAAGCGCTGGCCCGCCAACCAGCCGTGCGTTCGCCGCACCTCGAAAACGCGCCATCAGCCCCGTCTGGCGCTGCGGCTTCCAAGGCGCCTGCCTGCGACGCCGACCGCGTGCTGAGGCGCCCCGCACCACGGACTGACAGCTTCCCCAAGGCGCCAGTGACAAAAGCCGCTGCAGCCTCGGCCATCCCGGAGGGCGTGTCCTTGCCGCTCGCGCGGCGGGCGCGCGGCACGCCGCCGCTGCTGATAGCCTCGCAGCGTCGGCCGAGGCGTTGGACGGGGCTAAGAGCTCACAGGCCACCTGACGCATAAAGGCTCGACGGTTGCCGTAAAGCCAACAGCCCAGAAATGGGCCTTGCTGAGCTGCCTTCCCTCGGGCATTGAGCAACCAGTGCCGACCCTTGCTGCGCATGCACGGCAGCACCGTCGGTGCTTCCGCCAGCAGCCGCTTTTGCTGCGGGGATGCACGCGCCGCAGCCGCCGCTGCTGACCGCAGGGCCCAGGTCTGCATCGGGCGTATCATCGAGGACGTGCGCGGCGGCGGCAGCGGCCACAGCTGCTGCATGGTACTGCTCCATCGCCACAGACCACGACGAGCGTCGTACAGTGCCGGCTGGCTGACCCTGGTGGCCACCCATACTGGAGCTCGCTGTACTAACAGCATCGTAGCTTGCCACACCAGCGCGCAGCGCGCTGAGCTCAAAGGCCGTCAGCCTCGCGGACAAATGCCACTGCATCGGCTGCTGCTGATGCAGTTGGTGCTACGTCCCATGTACGGCCATCGTCTTCCGCAACAGCGGTGGCACCTCGCGGGAAAGCGCACGTCGGCGCGGAGGCTGCAGGCCGCTGAACGCTGCTAAGCACCCTTACGCACAGTCCACCTGCAGGCGACAGCAGACAGGCAGCGTGCGCCGAAAACCACGACATGATACTACGGGACGGCATCAGCAAAAGGTGACAGTGAAATAGACACCTGCAACGACAATAGCGAGCTGGAGCGACCCAACGGCCACGCAGTCTGGCATGGCAGCAACACTGCGCGTGCTGGTGGCTGGCATGTCACCCGGTTGCCGTGTGCAACCAGAGGTTGCCAGTCACCCGTGGCCATAGGTACAACTGCATCCATTGGAACGAGCCCCATACATCACGATAACCACGTAACGTAACAACCGGAACCAATGACACCCCCTGCAGCACCAGCATGACAAGGCACAGCCAGCACGCGTGCCGGGGCAACCACGTGCATTGACCTGCGGGCTGAGCTCACAGCACGGCTGTAGCCATAACTATGCGTGCAGCCAGCAGCCACAGCCGTACGGCAGAAATGGGGGGAGCTACAGCCGTACGAACAAGGTGCGGTCGAGGGCTTTCGCGCACATCGGTTCCTTACCTGCAGCTTGCTGCATGGCGGCGTTTTGCACCTCCAGGGCCCACAGCATCGCCGCGCTGGCTGTGGACGAACGCGGCCACGACACGGCCCGCCGGGGATGGCACCTGCGCGCGCGGCAACTGGCGGCAAGCAGCGTGGAGCGCAACGGCCACGTTAGGTACGCACGGCAGCACATGCGGTCTCCACGGCTGTTTGGTGGGGTGGGATGTTGTTGTTGGAGCAGTGCCTCGCGCACTTGCTGCGAACCCCGAAACCAGGCACCCCTCGGATGGGGGTACACGCGACACCGTAGTTATCAGTAGTTACCTCCTCCATCCTGCGTGCGACCCACAGCCACAAGCTGTGCAGCAAACCGCTGGTACGTGTGGATTGGGCGTGTCTCGCGCACCTTGTATCCTTGGGCCTGGCGGAGCTTGTCCAGTGCAACAGCCTCCAGCAGCTGCTGCTGCTCCGCAGCCGACGCAACGTCCATGTCGCCACCCAGTTGGGAGGTGCTGGCGGTGGCAGCGGCCAACGCCACGCAGGCGAACGCAACCGGCCCGGGCCCTGCAGGCGCCCACAACGCGTCCTGCATCACCACCAGGTCGCCCCCATCTGCCACCTCCTTGACCCGAAGGGCCGGGGCAAGTGCCAGCCGCGCGGACAGCTGCGCAGAGGTGGCCCAGTACACGGTCAGCGCCGGACGCTTCGGCGTGTGGCCCAGTACACGGTCAGCGCCGGGCGGTTCGGCGTGCGGGCCAGTACACGGTCAGCGCCGGGCGGTTCGGCGTGTGGCCCAGTACACGGTCAGCGCCGGGCGGTTCGGCGTGCGGGCCACTACACGCTCAGCGCCGGGCGGTTCGGCGTGTGGGCCAGCTCGGTGCCGCCTCGCTGCGAGCCGCCCGCCGCCGAGCGCCGCCCGTGGGTCGCCATGGCCGCGGCCGCCTGCGCCGTGCTGTCGGTGCTACGACCGCCGCCCCTGGCCCCATTCATCGCCGCCCCTGCTTCCAAGACTACGGCCCCGTACGTGCCCATCTGGAGCAGCAGTACGCCTTGCGGAAGCGGGTCGCTTGCCACGCGGTGCGGTGCGGCATGCAGCCGCGCATGCGCTGTGTCGCTGAGCAGGACCATGCCGCCCTGCGCCAGGTCCGCTAGGGCCTTACATCTGGCCACCGCCGGGCCGCTGTACACCGTACGGGCTGCCGCCGCGTTGTCCTGGATTTCTGAGGCGCTGGAAATGCCACTGGAAATGCCGACGCGCACGCGCAGGCCCCTGCAGCGCAGCAGGCGGTGGCGAAAGGACGTCAGCGGTTGTGCACGGCGAGCGACCCAGCAGCTGAATGGAGGGTGCAAGGCCGTCCCAGTAGTGTATGATCTTCCCAATCTTTTGGATCCCGTGCAAAAGAACCCGCCTTCCCGGAAAGAGACAGCTGCAGAAACGGAAGCCTGCCTGTTACACAGCAACAACCGACGACGACGAAAACAGAAAGCCTGACTGCCACGCCCGAACCCGCGCAGAAAACAGCAGCGCAAGCACCTGAACAGACGCAACAAGTGCGCGTGCATGCTGTGCTGTGCGAGCCACCCGCCTGGTTTACGCTAGCGTGCCGAGCGTCCATGCCGAACAGGCGCACGCCAGGCAGAAGTGCCGCAATCACCTGCAATGCAACGTAACAAGACCTCGAGTCAGTACAATGCACCCCGCCAGCGTGCGCCCGGGAGACGGGGGCGGTGTCCCTGGAGCCGTACGGTCGCGCTGTGCAGTTGTACACCGCAGCGGCGTAACGTGACGGTGCTGTAGAGCGGCCCAGCGGTGACGTTGGGGCGTTCACCCCGACTGGGCCGGTGCAGGGCCTGCCGCCGCCGGTGGGGCGGCAGCGGCAAGGGCGGCGGCGGTGCGCAAGGCGGCGATGTTGCACTGCGTCCAGCGGATGATGTCGCGGCGAGCGCAGTGGCAGAGGATGTGCGGGTTGCGCTCCAGGATGCGTTGCAGCTGTATGCAAACTTAAGGCGCAGTCGGCAACCGGAACCGGAACCAGGCGCGCAAGCATCGTGCTCTCGCCCCTGGCGGCGCTCTGCACTGCACACCCCATAGCTGTGCAGAATGGAGCGACAACTGGAACCCATCATCAGCATCATGTGAAAGGTCAGCATCTACCTCCTGTTGCAGTAGCTGTGGCGGCCATGGCACGTCCAGCAGGGTGGTCTGGAGCTCCAGGGCGAATGCCAGGGCGGGACGGACGTCCTCAAACGCGAGCACAAATGAGTCGCTCTGCAGCCACAGAACACATCACCGTGCAGCGGCCAATGGAGCACCAACTACAAGCGCACCCACCCACCCACCCCACCGGTGCATTACCTCGCCGCATGGTGTGACTACATCTGCTTACGCCAACTGCATACTGACAGCTGGCGCCTGCGTCGCACCTCCGTTGCGCTCTCGTAGCCGTTATGCTTGACGAGCAGCTGCCGTACGGTAGCGTGGTGCAGGGCCATAGCGGCGGCCATCACGTCCATTGGGAGGGCCTCCCACAGAGCGGTCCTGCGAGCAGGCACGCAGGCAGGCAGGCACTTCTTAGGGGTGGTGCCATGTCACCTAGCTGGGCACATCATCAACCACCAGTAACTATAGTCAGTTTGAGGATGTCGCAGGAGCTTGTGTCGTTTTGTGTGATGCTCCATAGCTCCGTCGTGACATATGTGCTGCAACCGCATTACCTGTATGCCGGTGACGACAAGGGTCGTGGCCTCCCCGACTCCAGGAGGAACCCGCCGCCAGTCGGCCGAGTTGCGCAGCAGTTGCTGCCGCTTCCTGCCCAGCCATCCCAGCAGCTTTTCCTCACAGCAGACGTGCAGCGTGCGCCATATCAGCGCCGCCAGCAGCAGCAGCAGCACAGCAACGCTGACCGGCACCAGTGCCGCTGGCAGCACGATGCGGAGCAGCTTAAGCCCTGACGAGCCTGTATGCACCGTAGCACAGCAGCAAGCAGTGCGAACGCGCTGCGTTCGCTGCGCGTACCACGCGACGCCGACGCGGGCCTGACTGACTGCGAGCACGGGCGATGCAAGTTTTTCCTTTCCGGCTTAACCTCCTCGGCGCCGGAAGGGTGCCATGTCCATGATGCACCTGCGCATGATGCACCTGCGCATAAATGGCTGCCGTTGGACCTGTACAGTATTTTTGCCGTTCTGGTTGGCGCCTAGTGGGCCCTGCGGCGCCGACACCGCATTGCGTACGAACCTGAGCCGGTAAGTCGTACGATAGCAGGACTGAAATCGACGAGGTGCAGCGATACCTGCAGAATGCAAGGCAGCGAAGGTGCACGAGGTGGGGGAAGGGGGCCGACGCACATTTCCAATGCGATCAGCGGGAGGAGTGAAGGACAGTCTTGCAAAAATGAAGCATCGATGGCCGCAGCCGGCAGCAGCAAGACGGCACGCAAGCCTTTAAGGTGCCAACCCACCCGTGCCAGTGCCAGTGCCAACGCAAGCCGGCGATGGGGCTCGGTGCATAGGAGAACATCTGTTGCGGCGCTTACACCCTTGCTCTCTAAACCTTCCAAGTCACCATGGCTGGACCGGTTGCCGAATGGCGGACAACGCATCCAGGACAGGTAGGGGGAAGGTGGGGAAACGCCGGCGCTGGCGGTTGTGGAAAACCTCCCGGAAAATACTTGCGTGCCTCGATGGCTTGCCAAGGAAGCCCTGTGCCATACAATAGGTAAGCCATAGACGTGCGGTCCCACGGGGGACAATGATGCATGATTAACGCGTTCTGTGCGTCGCCATTCCATCCGGGCCGCTGCTGTGCTTTGCAGAAAGGGGCTGTGCAGGGATTGGTGGGGAGCCACGGCCCGCTAGCCTGGCAACAAACCAGAAATGCCACAGCCTGGAGCAAGAGGATTGCTCGACCTGGCATCTGAGCGGCAAGCTGCGCATAGGAAGCACCAGCGGTGGGGAGGCAAGAGAATAAAAGGTAGATGGGCACGGGCGGGCGTGCGAAGTGTGCATGTAAACGGAAGGTGAAGCACTCTGTGGTACGTGGCAGTGCAGCGAAGTCCTGCAACTGGTTTATGAACGTTTGGAACCCGAGTGCGTGCCTATTTCTGATCTTCCGGCCCGGCCTCCCGGTGGCTGCCCACGTAAGGATTCCCACGGCGGCGTACGGAAAGCTACGGAAAGCTAAGGAGTGTCGAGGAACGCTAAGGAATCCTAAGGAATCCTTGTTGTTCTCATAGTGCCAGTGGCGGCCGGGGCCAAGCAAGGGTTGCACTCCCAACGCGTGTCGTGCGTGAGGTGCGCCCTATGTCCCGGCTTCCCCACGAAAAGCAGGGGCCTAACACCTGTGATCCGTCCTTTCCTTCGTCTCTTTATTTCATCCTCTACATGCGGACGCACGCCCAGCCAGGCCAGGCAAGGGTTGTGGCATCCGACTCGCCTGACTAGGTAGTCGCCGGGGCCGTAGTGGGCCTTGACCTGCGACTGCTTGTCGCGCAGCAGCGCCTCCAGCACCGCCGGTGTTACGGAGGCGGCGTTGGCCTGGCGGGCCACCTGGTTGAGGATGTCGATGACCGCGTACCTGCACGCAGCGGGTGCTACATGTTGCAACGTACAAGCGAGGGCCGCTGCCGCAGGGAATCAGGGTATCGTCTGGCACCAACATTCAAAGGGCCGTGCCGGGCCGGAACCAAGTCCCAGGCACCACCAGACGGAGCGTGCAAAGCCGCACCAGTCGTGACTGCAAGTGCTGCAACTGCGGGCCCGACCCTTGTGGCGCTTGTGGCTTGGCAGACGTGCCGGGTAAAGTCGTGCGCGCTCCTCCGCGCTTGTGCCTGGTTCGTGCTGCGGTGTGACCACCATTGTCGTGTCCATGCTGGATGGCAGCAACGGGGTCTCGCCGTCTGTGCAGTGAGCCTTGACGCACGCGGGTGCTCGACGCCCTAAACGTGTGGCCACCACTGCGCTGCTTGCTGTTGGCTCAACTGGTAGAATGGCGCTCCGCCATGCGCAGCCCCCAAGCGCGGTTGGGGTGATGCTGCGCGCCGTACACCAGGGGCAGCAGCTCCGCCACAAGGTCCGGGTCGTAGCCGGCGGCCAGCCACGCGGGCGCGCCGTCTGCCGTGGTGTAAAGCTCCCGGGTGGGCCCCACACTCATCAGCGGCATCGGCGGCGGGTCCTGGTAACGGTCCGGAGACGCCAGGTATGACAATAGGTAGAAGCCCAACAGCTGCGCCGCAAGCGGAGCCCTGCACGCACCGGGGGGCATGTGAGGCCGCACATAGAGCGGCCGGACTCACGCTCAAGGGTTTCTTGGTTACACAGTCACCCCGCACAGACGCGCTGTCCGGCACGTATGGCGTGCTGCGTGCACCAGCAGTGCATGATGCTGCGCTCCGACGCCGGAGTGACTGACGGTCCCCTGGGCATCAACTCCCCTGGCCTTGAAATGGATCACACGGAATGCTGGGCGCTGCAGCAACGCCCAGCACGCGGCATGACCAGCTGTCATGGTATCAGCCGTACTTGGCGAGCAGGGTCTGTCCAAAAGGCCGCGCATTTTGATCGACAGACAGCCCGGCTCACTAGGCTTACCGTGCGTTGACTCCACCCGTAAGAACAGACAGCGGCATATAGGGCGCGTGGTTGACGAGCGTGAGCGCCGTGTTTGCGGCGCCGCCGCTGCCGCTAGCACTGGCCGCCACCCAGTCTTCTGTTGCGTACGGACAAAGCTGCGGATTGCAGCCAGTCAGGCCACCACCAGCCCTGTCCCAGACGACAGCGGATCCAGGCAGCGGCGCGGCGCGAACGACCGTTGGCGTTATGGTACCGTTTGGTCCAGCAGTGCTGCTCATAATAAACAGCTGCGGAGCAACAAGTGGGGCCAGCAAGGGCGGGGTGGTTGGGTTGCGCATCACCGCGGGGTGGCATAGCAACTAGCAGCATGGCGTACAGGCTGGCCTCAGGTCTTGAACCACGCGCACAGCAGCATGCCAGTCGCGCACACCAGTCGGCGCGTGTGCTGCCTGTACCCCGGCCCTCACCCGCATCTGCTGCACAGCCGGCGCCACGACGAACGAACAGTCGCCGCGCGCAAAGGCCGTGCTGCCCAGCGTGCAGCCCTCATCGGCCGGCACGTAGCGCAACAGCGCCCGGAGGAGGCGCAGGGCCTCACGCAGCGCGGGGCTGTCAAGGAGCGCGCGGCTCCAGCGTATCGGGGTCAAAGTGCAGGCCCTGCTGCAGGCCTCGGACCTGGGCAATGGACGCCCAGATGGCCTGCAGGTGGAGGTAGTCCGAGCAGCCTGGTAGGTGTGCGGGTTGCCAGGGGGATGGGGCGGGGGAGAGGAGTTGGGCTCGGGGTGCGAGCGGGAGTGAAAATGGTGAGTCAGCGCGGCGTGCGTGGGACCATGCGGGGGCTGAATTGCACAGGTCAGGTGGGCGTGGGGATCGAGGGCATGACCTGGGCTGTGTACGTCACCGCACAAGTTTTGGCCGGGCCGGGTGATACTGACCGAACTGAGCTGTAGCTGCAGCCGCCGCTGATGAGGCTCGTGTGGCTCGTGTGGCGCTGTGAGGGTCCGGGGCGCAGCGGTAGCGGAAGTCATGCAAGCGCTGCCGGGCGCTACATGCGTGCTGCTTGCGACGACCAAGTGCGTGCTACTCACAGCGCCTATGGGGCGATGCGACCAAAGCTAGCGCGGTTGGTGCTGCTGCAGGCCGCCTACAGCCGCTGCAGCTTCCCACCCATACTCACTCAGGCCCTTGGCGAGGCAGAGTGGGTACTTCGGCACCGCCCCGGCAGGCAGCCGCCCCGCCGCCACGGCGTGCGATGCGTGGCTGTCGTACGCAGCTGCCAGGTCGGCAAGCTCCTGCCAGGTGAAAGGAACCTGGAACGGGCACAGGGCGCACCAAGTAAAGCACAGGTGGGTCTTGTTTGCGCGCGTCAGCAAGCCCCTTTCCCCCGACCCCGTCGGATATGTACACGGTACGTAGCTGTCGCTGTCATCACCCCCACCCATGCACGCCTTTCCATGCACCAGAACGTCCACATATTAGCCGCTTTTCGTCTATACATGCAGCGAGGGTTGCATTCGCCCGTGACAGTTGTGCTGGCCGGCAGCACTCGCCCACGTTGTGTTCCCTGGGTTTGTCCGTATTTACTGCGTGGCTAGGCAAGCATGGTCGCATGAACACTGTGGCTACGCAAACAAGTCACAGCAGTGAGCGCAGGCATGCGTGCCGACGGCCCCTCCCCCTTAACCCCCAATTCGCATGAAACCGGACCGTCCGTGATCGCGGCAACCTACACGCAACCTGACAGCAACGGCCGTGTACCTTCACCCCCAAGGCATCCACGTCGACGTCGTTCCGGAAGAACAAGTAAAGCATTGCGCCGTCCAACGGAACTGCTACGGTGCGACCTGCTACGGTGCGAACTGCTACGGTGCGGACTGCTACGGTGCGAACTGCTACGGTGCGAACTGCTACGGTGCGTACGTCGCCAGCTGCAGTCGATGCATCTGCGTGATGCCAAGCCACGCCAGATCACTGTCAAGTGTAACGAGCTGGCTGATGTCCGCAAGCTGCCCTGCATCTGCAAGATCCAGGGTCGGTGTTTGACGATGCGTGGAGCCACACATGGCTTTGCGCCTCCGCGGGCTGGTTAACAGCTCGGAACAGGGCGTCGGGACCGTCCTCGGTTATGGTGACTGACACTGGGGCAGACACCAGCTGCTGGAAGCTCCTTATGGCTGGTCCTAGCCACTCCATGTAGATCTGGGGGGTGACAACCTTCAGCGCCGCGGCGGACAGACTGGCATTTCCCTGCGGGACGGCGCGGCGGGACGGCGCGGCGCAGCGGCACCCACGGCTTGATGAGTGGTGCAGCGGACGCAGACACGGCTCAAGATGTGCTCAGCGGCCGTACCTGCTGTACATTTGTGGTTGTCTGTACGCAGCGGGCCAGGCCCCTCATGACTGCCTGGTTGCATGCGGGTTTTGAGGCCGCGCACCTGCACGTACAACATATGAAATGTGACGACACGTCAACGGCCGGCAGAACCCCTCGAACACGCAATAGGCCCGCCCACGCTGTGCGCTGCGCTTACGGGCTGTATAGTTCTGCTGCGAAAGCTGCTGAGCAAGCGCTGAGCTCTTTCGGCTCCCATTCGCCTGCTGACTGGCCCCGAATCGCAGCGAGAATGAGCAGGACCAGGATGCATCCGCGCGCCGGCCAGCCACGCCGCAATAGCAGCGACATGGGGCGCTCAGATACCTTTACAACATGGCGCTGAAGTGGCACAGAAGGCACTCCTCGATGGTGCCTATATAAGGCCTTATAGTGACTGGACTTCCAGGGGGCTGCGTGGTGGCGGGACCTCCTAAACAATTCGAACTGTGAGGCAGGCCAAAAGTGTGAAGGCGTTACTACCACCAGGTGTAGTAAGTAGCTGTCGTACTGACAGTTGCATACGTAATGATATCGCGAAATCGCATCTCCAACCACTGGGTCGCAAGCGTGTCGGAACTCCTTCGGAAGTGTCCTCCGGCGCCAGCCCTGGCCCTTCTTTGAGATGCGGACGTCATTGCTAAACTATAAAGGGCTTGTGGTTCTATGCGGAGCGAGCAACAAGTCTGGTGCGGGCCACCGACCACCTTGCTTGGGGGTACCCACCAACCTGGATCAGGCGTTGCCTCTGCACTCGAACGCCACAACAAAGCGCTGCTGAGCTGAGCCAACGCTTAGAGCCCTCAGGTACTGTAAGCCTCTAGTCGGGATACGGTGCAGTGGTTCATCACCTCCACCACAAAAACCGCAATGTCAGGAGTGGAGTCCGGGAGCGACGACCAGTACGAGGACGCCTACGCTGACGCCCTCGATGGCAGCCGGGGCGTGAGGCCAAGATCCCAACCCCGCCACTGGGCCCGACGCCCGACTCGGTTGTGAAACAGCCGTATAAAGGTAGGACAGGGGTCTCGGATCGTGAAGCACTGAGCTGGCACGATGCTTCGCTGCGTCTCTCCTCATGTATTCAACACTGACTAGCGATTCCTCTCTTGGCTGTGTTATGCAGAGCCAACGCGTCAACACGCAGGCAAGGTCGCGTGGCATCGATGCCACAGATCGCTTGGTTTGGCGCGCGTCATTGAAGGACGACGAGGAAAAGGTGCGGTCTGCAGCTATATATAGCTTTGTAATAGCTGTATACAGAACATGGCGCGTGTATGAAAGGCACGCCCATGCCGGGCCCATATGTGATTGCCAGCTTGCAGAGCGCAACAAAGTGTCTCTCTGGTGGGTGGCCGCGGCGGCCACTAAGACGCATGCCTATCACAAGCCTGCTGCGCATGATGCAGGCGCCATGCAAGCATCAACAGGGCGCGGGCCTATAGCGTTACTTGCAAAGGGGGTCGGTCACCTTTGGCTGTACGTGCTATTGCATGTTAAGAAAATCGCCCGATACATCAATGATGATGCAATGGTTTGAACCATCGGCAACTCTGGCTGTTGCGTGCACTGTGCCCCGAGCCGGCATGCATGAAGGGCCTCCCTCTTCAACCTTGCGCGTGCATGAGGCGTGACACTTCCTGAGAGGGGTCCCCTGTGCTCTTTTCGGTGTATAGGCGGCTTTCCTATCTGGCAACCGCCGCTCCAGTGTCGGTGCTAGTGCGGTCGCTACGCGCCAGTCAGGCGTTCCGAAGGCTGCAAACGATAATGACGTGCCGGTGAGGAGTTGCACATTGGATCATTGGCGGCGCTAAAGGTGCAGTCAGGCGGTGCAGTCAGGCGCTCTCAGCACAGCCGCAGCTGCACAGCCCCTAACCACAACAACACTACAGCTTTGCGCACGACCACAGTTTGCTTCGCCTGCAGGTGGGGGCTGGGCGAACGGTACCACAGTGTGTACGTTACGGTTTGTTTCTACGCTTGCCATGCACTTTCGTTCCCTTACAGGAGCCTGACGCGCCCTGTCGCCGCGACTCCGGAATCGGCAGTGCCATGGGCAGTGCTGCCGCGCGCAAGCTCCTGATGTCTGAGGAGCTGACCAAGACCAAGCCCGTCGTCATCGTGCTTGATGAACATGATGACCCTTCTGCCAAGAATATGCCTGCTACGGGCATGGCTGCTCCCATGCAGGTTAGGCTGATGGCGTCTTCAGTGCTTGCTCCCACACGTTCGGGTGGGGTGTTGGGCTCTTCTAGCTCTTCTGGTCAGCGGCAACTGGTAACAGTAGGTCCACGACTGAAAGTGCTTCGGTTGTATGCACGCATACTGATACCTCCTGCCATTGCATGCAAATGCGGAACAGAAGGTGCACGCTGCTTTGCAGTACTGCTGCGATTCCATGCCACTGGTATAGCAATCGCGGTTGTTTGTTGATTGAAGGATGGACATGACCACGACACCGAGGATGATGACTACGCCGCGGACTACGCAGACGCCTACGCGCACCCCAACGCTGAAGCCAACCAGATTGCCAAGGACATTATGTGGAGCGCCGGCTTCAAGTACTTTCAACCTCCGTCGGTAAGGGCTTGTACACTAGGTGCTGTACGATTTTCGCGTGGGGTTTTCTGTGGTGTATGAAGGCAAGGGCATGTCATGCGGTGCACTGGCATCACACTGTGTCCATGGCTGTGGCGTTACACCGTGTTTGCACTGGCAAGGCTTGCGTTGGCAACGCTGATGTTAACATCGTGCACATGTCCTTGATACCACTTCGACGCCTGTTTGTTGAACATATCTTAGGGTTCGTACGTCTAATGCTGTGGTATGTTGCTGCTGTCGTACCTCTGCCTCACAGGAGACACTCATCGTTGTTGAGCACACATTTCAGGCTGTGAAGAACCGTGCGTCGCTAGCCAACTACCACGAGAGCGATGTCGCTGACATCTTAACACGTGCGGAAATTGCTATGGACCACGTCCTCACTGCCGCTACCGGTACTAAAGCCGGCAGGGACATGGCCATGTACGTGTACCAAACGGCCATGGAGCTTGCAAGGCGTAAAGGCTTTGCAGAGGGGAGGCGGCGCGGCCTTGAGGAGGGGATAGCTCGGCAGGCTGGCAGTGCTGGCGGCGCTGCGCGGCAGGCTGGTTGCGGTGGTGATGCCGCCGCTTGGCAGTTCGGCGGCGGTGCCACCGCTTGGCAGGCCGGCGGCAGTGATGGTGCCGCCGCTTGGCAGGCCGGCGGCAGTGGCGGTGCCGCCGCTTGGCAGGCTGGCAGCAGCGGTGGCGGCGCTGCTTGGCAGGCTGGCAGCGGCGGTGGCGGTGCTGCTCGGCAGGCCGGTAGCGGTGGTGGCGCCGCTTGGCAGGCCAGCACCGGTGGCGGCGCTGCTTGGCAGGCCGGCCGCAGCGGTGGTGGCGCCGCTTGGCAGGCCAGCAGCAGTGGCGGCGCCGCTTGGCAGGCCGGCAGCAGCGGTGGCGGCGCCACTTGGCAGGCCGGCAGCAGCGGTGGTGGCGCCGCTTGGCATGCCGGCAGCAGCGGTGGCGGCGCCTCTTGGCAGGCCGGCAGCAGCGGTGGCGGCGCCGCTTGGCAGGCCAGCAGCGGTGGCGCCGTCGCTTGGCAGGCCAGCAGCGGTGGTGGCGCCGCTTGGCAGGCCAGCAGCAGCGGTGGCGGCACCGCTTGGCAGGCCGGCTGCGGTGGCGGCGCTGCTCGGCAGGCCGGCGGCGGTGGTGGTGCCGCTCGGCAGGCCGGCGGCGGTGGCGGCGCCACTGCTCGGCAGGCTGGCGGCAGTGGAGGCGCCATCAGTGGGGCACCCAAGAAGTAAGCCTGAACCCTGCTCTTAGGGGATGGGATTGTATGGATGCTGCTTCCGCCCACACTTGTTTCACACTGCTGTGCTGCTGTTTACCACACTACAGCAGGTTCCACACAGGGCTGCTTGCCACCACAGCTTATAGTGTTTGCTCGTTATGTTGGTTGTAGCCGTAATGAGTGCTGCGTTACGTTGGTGGTACCCATAATGAAATTCTCCCCTTGGTGGCGCAGTTCTCCTCCGTGCTTCATATACCTGCTTGTGTTAAGTAGCTTGCCCTGCCCTTGTGGCGCTCCCTGCCATCCCTCCCTTGCGCTCCGTTTGCCTAGGAACGCCGGCAAGGCGTTTATTATTGCTTCCGGTAAGGAGGCTGAGCTGGAGAAGCTCTTCCTTAGCGTGTTCCCTGCGATTGGCGTCCCATCGATAAGAACTACAAAGGCGCGCTTAAAGACGGCGCTTAAAGACGGCCGCCACCAGCCTGCAAACCTCAAGCTACAACAGCTACTGACTGATCTGGGCGTGCGCGCGGCATACAACAGCGCATACAAAGCGCGCTAAAAGACGACCGCCACCAGCCTGCAAACCTCAAGCTACAACAGCTACTGACTGATCTGGCCGTGCGTGCGGCATACAACAGCGCATACAAAGCGCGCTAAAAGACGACCGCCAGCAGCCTGCAAACCTCACGCTACAACAGCTACTGACTGATTATGCTGCGGCCAGACTACTACGGGGACCTGCTCTGTACGAACTAAGCATGAATACGGACGCATACTGCGCCGCTGTGCGTTCTTGATCCACTCTATGCATGATTTGCTTCGTCTGATGCCAATCTACCCGCTGTGCTTGTGCAGACCATCATGCTAGCAACGGTACAATGCCAAACGGTGGAGGGCAAAAAACGCACGTACGTATATGCAAAGAAGCGATAGACGTGCGCCAAGCAACCTCACGCGGCCGGGAGCTGTTGCTAGCAGATGTGGGTGTAGCCCAACGCCGCAGCAACCTTCTTGAAGAACTGCCCGCCCTGCATCGGTTTGCTCCGGGTCATCGGCCCCGTGCAGGTCCCTACAGAGCAGCAGTACGTGATCGTAACTTGCTGCTTGCCTTTTGCAGCATATGTGTACGACTTATAGCCAAGTTCCAGCGGGGCCTCGAAGCCGGGGTGATGCGGACACACCAGCAACGCAGTGAACTTGTCCAACGTAGCCTTCTTGAGGCGCTGACTCGTAGCAGTCAGGTCCGCCTTTGTAGTTCTTATCGATGGGACGCCAATCGCAGGGAACACGCTAAGGAAGAGCTTCTCCAGCTCAGCCTCCTTACCGGAAGCAATAATAAACGCCTTGCCGGCGTTCCTAGGCAAACGGAGCGCAAGGGAGGGATGGCAGGGAGCGCCACAAGGGCAGGGCAAGCTACTTAACACAAGCAGGTATATGAAGCACGGAGGAGGACTGCGCCACCAAGGGGAGAATTTCATTATGGGTACCACCAACGTAACGCAGCACTCATTACGGCTACAACCAACATAACGAGCAAACACTATAAGCTGTGGTGGCAAGCAGCCCTGTGTGGAACCTGCTGTAGTGTGGTAAACAGCAGCACAGCAGTGTGAAACAAGTGTGGGCGGAAGCAGCATCCATACAATCCCATCCCCTAAGAGCAGGGTTCAGGCTTACTTCTTGGGTGCCCCACTGATGGCGCCTCCACTGCCGCCAGCCTGCCGAGCAGTGGCGCCGCCACCGCCGCCGGCCTGCCGAGCGGCACCACCACCGCCGCCGGCCTGCCGAGCAGCGCCGCCACCGCTGCCGGCCTGCCAAGCGGTGCCGCCACCGCTGCTGCCGGCCTGCCAAGCGGCGCCACCACCGCTGCTGGCCTGCCAAGCGACGGCGCCACCGCTGCTGGCCTGCCAAGCGGCGCCGCCACCGCTGCTGCCGGCCTGCCAAGAGGCACCGCCACCGCTGCTGCCGGCATGCCAAGCGGCGCCACCACCGCTGCTGCCGGCCTGCCAAGTGGCGCCGCCACCTACCGCTGCTGCCGGCCTGCCAAGCGGCGCCGCCACTGCTGCTGGCCTGCCAAGCGGCGCCACCACCGCTGCTGCCGGCCTGCCAAGCAGCGCCGCCACCGGTGCTGGCCTGCCCAGCGGCGCCACCACCGCTACCGGCCTGCCGAGCAGCACCGCCACCGCCGCTGCCAGCCTGCCAAGCAGCGCCGCCACCGCTGCTGCCAGCCTGCCAAGCGGCGGCACCGCCACTGCCGCCGGCCTGCCAAGCGGCGGCACCACCACTGCCGCCGGCCTGCCAAGCGGTGGCACCGCCACCGAACTGCCAAGCGGCGGCATCACCACCGCCACCAGCCTGCCACGCAGCGCCGCCAGCACTGCCAGCCTGCCGAGCTATCCCCTCCTCAAGGCCGCGCCGCCTCCCCTCTGCAAAGCCTTTACGCCTTGCAAGCTCCATGGCCGTTTGGTACACGTACATGGCCATGTCCCTGCCGGCTTTAGTACCGGTAGCGGCAGTGAGGACGTGGTCCATAGCAATTTCCGCACGTGTTAAGATGTCAGCGACATCGCTCTCGTGGTAGTTGGCTAGCGACGCACGGTTCTTCACAGCCTGAAATGTGTGCTCAACAACGATGAGTGTCTCCTGTG
Organism: Ottelia alismoides; assembly: GCA_037367405.1. NCBI lineage: Eukaryota > Viridiplantae > Streptophyta > Magnoliopsida > Alismatales > Hydrocharitaceae > Ottelia > Ottelia alismoides. The sequence goes on from JAZKJV010007630.1 coordinate 25,818, forward strand.
AGGCAGAGGTACGACAGCAGCAACATACGACAGCATTAGACGTACGAACCCTAAGATATGTTCAACAAACAGGCATCGAAGTGGTATCAAGGACATGTGCACGATGTTAACATCAGCGTTGCCAACGCAAGCCTTGCCAGTGCAAACACGGTGTAACGCCACAGCCATGGACACAGTGTGATGCCAGTGCACCGCATGACATGCCCTTGCCTTCATACACCACAGAAAACCCCACGCGAAAATCGTACAGCACCTAGTGTACAAGCCCTTACCGACGGAGGTTTGAAAGTACTTGAAGCCGGCGCTCCACATAATGTCCTTGGCAATCTGGTTGGCTTCAGCGTTGGGGTGCGCGTAGGCGTCTGCGTAGTCCGCGGCGTAGTCATCATCCTCGGTGTAGTGGTCATGTCCATTCTTCAATCAACAAACAACCGCGATTGCTATACAGTGGCAGTGGAATCGCAGCAGTACTGCAAAGCAGCGTGCACCTTCTGTTCCGCATTTGCATGCAATGGCAGGAGGTATCAGTATGTGTGCATACAACCGAAGCACTTTCAGTCGTGGACCTACTGTTACCAGTTGCCGCGGACCAGAAGAGCTAGAAGAGCCCAACACCCCACCCGAACGTGTGGGAGCAAGCACTGAAGACGCCATCAGCCTAACCTGCATGGGAGCAGCCATGCCCGTAGCAGGCATATTCTTGGCAGAAGGGTCATCATGTTCATCAAGCACGATGATGACGGGCTTGGTCTTGGTCAGCTCCTCAGACATCAGGAGCTTGCGCGCGGCAGCACTGCCCATGGCACTGCCGATTCCGGAGTCGCGGCGACAGGGCGCGTCAGGCTCCTGTAAGGGAACGAAAGTGCATGGCAAGCGTAGAAACAAACCGTAACGTACACACTGTGGTACCGTTCCGCCCAGCCCCCACCTGCAGGCGAAGCAAACTGTGGTCGTGCGCAAAGCTGTAGTGTTGTTGTGGTTAGGGGCTGTGCAGCTGCGGCTGTGCTGAGAGCGCCTGACTGCACCGCCTGACTGCACCTTTAGCGCCGCCAATGATCCAATGTGCAAACCTCCTCACCGGCACGTCATTATCGTTTGCAGCCTTCGGAACGCCTGACTGGCGCATAGCGACCGCACTAGCACCGACACTGGAGCGGCGGTTGCCAGATAGGAAAGCCGCCTATACACCGAAAAGAGCACAGGGGACCCCTCTCAGGAAGTGTCACGCCTCATGCACGCGCAAGGTTGAAGAGGGAGGCCCTTCATGCATGCCGGCTCGGGGCACAGTGCACGCAACAGCCAGAGTTGCCGATGGTTCGAACCATTGCATCATCATTGATGTATCGGGCGATTTTCTTAACATGCAATAGCACGTACAGCCAAAGGTGACCGACCCCCTTTGCAAGTAACGCTATAGGCCCGCGCCCTGTTGATGCTTGCATGGCGCCTGCATCATGCGCAGCAGGCTTGTGATAGGCATGCGTCTTAGTGGCCGCCACGGCCACCCGCCAGAGAGACACTTTGTTGTGCTCTGCAAGCTGGCAATCACATATGGGCCTGGCATGGGCGTGCCTTTCATACACGCGCCATGTTCTGTATACAGCTATTACAAAGCTATATATAGCTGCAGACCGCACCTTTTCCTCGTCGTCCTTCAATGACGCGCGCCAAACCAAGCGATCTGTGGCATCGATGCCACGCGACTTGCCTTGCGTGTTGACGCGTTGGCTCTGCATAACACAGCCAAGAGAGGAATCGCTAGTCAGTGTTGAATACATGAGGAGAGATGCAGCGAAGCATCGTGCCAGCTCAGTGCTTCACGATCCGAGACCCCTGTCCTACCTTATACGGCTGTTTCACAACCGAGTCGGGCGTCAGGCCCAGTGGCGGGGTTGGGATCTTGGCCTCATGCCCTGGGCTGCCATCGAGGGCGTCAGCGTAGGCGTCCTCGTACTGGTCGTCGCTCCCGGACTCCACTTCTGACATTGCGGTTTTGTGGTGGAGGTGATGAACCACTGCACCGTATCCCAACTAGAGGCTTACAGTACCTGAGGGCTCTAAGCGTTGGCTCAGCTCAGCAGCGCTTTGTTGTGGCGTTCGAGTGCAGAGGCAACGCCTGATCCAGGTTGGTGGGTACCCCCAAGGCAAGGTGGTCGGTGGCCCGCCACCAGACTTGTTGCTCGCTCCGCATAGAACCACAAGCCCTTTATAGTTTAGCAATGACGTCCGCATCTCAAAGAAGGGCCAGGGCTGGCGCCGGAGGACACTTCCGAAGGAGTTCCGACACGCTTGCGACCCAGTGGTTGGAGATGCGATTATCGCGATATCATTATGTATGCAACTGTCAGTACGACAGCTACTTACTACACCTGGTGGTAGTAACGCCTTCACACTTTTGGCCTGCCTCACAGTTCGAATTGTTTAGGAGGTCCCGCTGGTGGCGCACCGGCACAGGATAGCAGGAAAGGAGCACTGAGCTGGCACTGCCTCATGAAATTTCAGGTACCGAACTGCAATGTACCGAACTGCAATGTATTGCATTGGCGCCGGGTGTCATAGCAGCGACTGCTGGTTGGTTCCGCGTCTTTTGGCTTTTATGATCCCTTACTCCTTAGGAAGGGCGGGCAGCCTAACAATACAGCAATACAACAATACAGTACAATACAGCTGCCTGCCGCATTGCACCCAGGGGGGCCACTTCTGTCTTGTCTAACGTTTGTCCTCTTTTGCGTGCAGCAACCTCTGCGGATTACCACGGCACAGGTTGTAGGTTGTGCCGTCCGGGTGTATTGGGCGGGACTTACGTTCTCACGGCTTCATCGGTTCAGGAATCTCCAATTACAGTATTAGCATACAGCATTCAATACAGGCGGGGTGCATCGTACTGACTCGGGGTCGTGTTCTGTTGCGTTGCAGGTGATTGCGGCACTTCTGCCTGGCGTGCGCCTCTTCGGCATGGACGCTCGGCACGCTAGTGTACACCAGGCGGGTGGCTCGCATAGCACGGCATGCACGCGCATTTGCTGCATCTTTTCGGCTGCTTGCGCTGCTGTTTTCTGCGCGGGTTTGGGCCGCGTGGCCGGCAGGCTTTCGGGGTTTCTTCGTTGTGGCTGTAACAGGCCAGGCAGGCTGTGCAGCTGTCTCTCTCCGGGTGGGCGGTTTCTTTTGCACGGGCGCCAAAAGATTGGGAAGATCATTCAATACAGGAACAATACAGTATTGTGATAGCATACAGTATTATGATAGCATACAGTATGATCTTCCCAAACTTTTGGATCCCGTGCAAAAGAACCCGCCCACCCGGAAAGAGACAGCTGCAAAAACGAAAGCCTGCCTGTTACACAGCAACCGACGACGAAAACAGAAAGCCTGACTGCCGAACGACCGAACCCGCGCAGAAACCAGCAGCGCAAGCAGCCGAACAGACGCAACAAGTGCACGTGCATGCTGTGCTGTGCGAACCACCCGCCTGGTGTACGCTAGCGTGCCGAGCGTCCATGCCAAACAGGTGCACGCCAGGCAGAAGTGCCCCAATCACCTGCAACGCAACGGAACAAGACCCCGAGTCAGTACGATGCACCCCGCCAGCGTGCGCCCAGCGGGGGCAAACCGCGCTGCACGCCGTTCGCCGGTGTTGTAGCCAGTGTCTTGGGCGAGAAGTGGGGGGCTGCTGGGAGAAGGGGGCGGTGCCCCTGGAGCGGCACGGTGTCCCTGGAGCCGTACGATCGCGCTGTGTAGTCGTACACCACAGTGGCGTAACGCGACGGTGCTGTAGAGCGGCCCAGCGGTGACGTTGGGGCGTTCACCCCGACTGGGCCGGTGCAGGGCCTGCCGCCGCCGGTGGGGCGGCAGCGGCGAGGGCAGCGGCGGTGCGCAAGGCGGCGATGTTGCACTGCGTCCAGCGGATGATGTCGCGGCGAGTGCAGTGGGCCTTTCGGCTTGGGGCCTTTCGGCTTGGGGGGCTGCATGACCACCTTCAGACCCCAGGTGCCATGGCGATGTGGGCCACCAGCCGGGACGAACCCCAATGCTGTGTTCACAACATGCTGCATAGTCGCCGACAAGTCCGCATGGTCAAGATGGCTGTAGAGCCGACCAAAGTCGTAGCAGATCGGGGGCTGCACGTGGGGGAAGGGCGTCTCCGTGGCATTGAAACGCATCACCAGGTCAAGCACACCCTACCAGCCGCCCCCCCGGGTTGATGGAACGTGATTAGGCCCTGATGGGGCCTGATGGCCCTGATAGGGCTGTTGACGGCGGCGCGGGGCCTGGAAGGGGCCATCAAGGCCATCAAGGACCATCAACATCATGTTATATCAACATGACTATCAGGAAGTCACTGCTGATGAAGCAATCAAGAGGCCATCAAGGCCTAGCACTTAGCAGCGCTGCTGAAGGCACCGCTGCAAGTACGACGTAGCCCAACACCCGCGCGGCACGGTCTTGCCATGCTCGCGCAGGGGAGGGGGGAGCGCACACCATCCGCAAGTACGACGTAGCCCAACACCCGCGCGGCACGGTCTGGCCATGCTCGCGCAGGGGAGGGGGAGCGCACACCATCCGCAAGTACGACGTAGCCCAACACCCGCGCGGCACGGTCTGGCCATGCTCACGCAGGAGGGGGAGCGCACACCATCCGCAAGTACGACGTAGCCAAACACCCACGCGGCACGGTCTGGCCATGCTCACGCAGGAGGGGGAGCGCACACCATCCGCAAGTACGACGTAGCCCAACACCCGCGCGGCACGGTCTTGCCATGCTCGCGCAGGGGAGGGGGGAGCGCACACCATCCGCAAGTACGACGTAGCCCAACACCCGCGCGGCACGGTCTGGCCATGCTCGCGCAGGAGGGGGAGCGCACACCATCCGCAAGTACGACGTAGCCAAACACCCGCGCGGCACGGTCTGGCCATGCTCGCGCAGGAGGGGGAGCGCACACCATCCGCAAGTACGACGTAGCCCAACACCCGCGCGGCACGGTCTGGCCATGCTCGCGCAGGGGAGGGGGGAGCGCACACCATCCGCAGTTACGACGTAGCCCAACACCCGCGCGGCACGGTCTTGCCATGCTCGCGCAGGGGAGGGGGAGCGCACACCATCCGCAAGTACGACGTAGCCCAACACCCCGCGCGGCACGGTCTGGCCATGCTCGCGCAGGAGGGGGAGCGCACACCATCCGCAATTACGACGTAGCCCAACACCCGCGCGGCACGGTCTTGCCATGCTCACGGCAGGAGGGGGAGCGCACACCATACGCAAGTACGACGTAGCCAAACACCCGCGCGGCACGGTCTGGCCATGCTCGCGCAGGAGGGGGAGCGCACACCATCCGCAAGTACGACGTAGCCCAACACCCGCGCGGCACGGTCTGGCCATGCTCGCGCAGGGGAGGGGGGAGCGCACACCATCCGCAATTACGACGTAGCCCAACACCCGCGCGGCACGGTCTGGCCATGCTCGCGCAGGGGAGAGGGGAGCGCACACCATCCGCAAGTACGACGTAGCCCAACACCCGATGCGGCACGGTCTGGCCATGCTCGCGCAGGAGGGGGAGCGCACACCATCCGCAAGTACGACGAAGCCAAACACCCGCGCGGCACGGTCTGGCCATGCTCGCGCAGGAGGGGAAGCGCACACCATCCGCAAGTACGACGTAGCCAAACACCCGCGCGGCACGGTCTGGCCATGCTCGTGCAGGGGAGGGGGGAGCGCACACCATCCGCAGTTACGACGTAGCCCAACACCCGCGCGGCACGGTCTGGCCATGCTCGCGCAGGGGAGGGGGGAGCGCACACCATCCGCAATTACGACGTAGCCCAACACCCGCACGGCACGGTCTGGCCATGCTCACGCAGGATGGGGAGCGCACACCATCCGCAAGTACGACGTAGCCAAACACCCGCGCGGCACGGTCTTGCCATGCTCGTGCAGGGAGGGGGAGCGCACACCATCCGCAAGTACGACGTAGCCAAACACCCGCGCGGCACGGTCTTGCCATGCTCGCGCAGGAGGGGGCTGTCACACTCCAAAAAGATGGAGAGAGGCCATGGTCAAACGAGCTGCTGCTGATGGGCGCCGTGTCCAGTTTGCCATGGGATGTAGACAGGGCCGGCCTCCCAGAAAGTCTCCCAGAAGCCCACTTACGCCTCTCTGTGTCATGTGTGTGTGCCGCTTGCAGGCCGAAGCAGTACACATGAGGGACGAGCCGCCATCCAGTGCAAAGGGCTTTGAGAACGTGCAGCTGACGCCGAAGCTCAAAGACGCCGGGCATGACGAGGTCCTTACGAACGTCAAAGCCCTGGCTAGGGCGCTTGCCTCACACCCATATAACTTCCCAGTCAACGGCAACGCAGCGGTTAACATCCTGGTGGACACAGCAGCAAAGCTAAACAGCGAGCAGCTCCAACCCGCCCAGCTGAAGGACGCCGACGTCTTAAAGCTGTTCGACGATCCGCAGATGGAGAAGCTCGGCTTGGCCATGGGACCTAAGGCCCAACTCCGCGCCGGCTTCAAGCGCGTTATTGACGACGTCACGGCACCAGTCCTGTACCAAGAGGAGGCCAAGAAGAGCAAGCCCAAGAGCAAGGGCGCAAGCGCAAGCGCCAGTGACAGCACGCAGAAGATGCCGCGGGTGCCGGAGCAGTTCACCAAGGCTCTCAGGGCTGAGTTCGCCGCCGAACTTCGGCAGTTGCTGACCTACGCCGCACTGAAGGTAATCTGGTGTTGACTGCGTTCCCGCGTTCCCATGTTCATTCACCGGATGTATCATTCGTGCATGCATTTCGTGCATGGATGAGGCGAGGCTCCAGCGCTGTGCCACCGGCATGGACGGGTGGGTGGACGCGGCTGCTGTGTGTATGCAAGTGCTGCATGCAAGTGCAGCCGGGTGGCGTCGCATCGCACCAGGACATGAATGCACACAGCCAGGCATCCCTACACGCGCGGGCTAACTTCGCATGTATCGCTGTCGGCTGTGCACGTGGTCTGCTTGCCTCTCGCAGCAATTGGTCCCAATGCCGACAATCAAGGCGAGGGTCAGCAGCGTCCTGGCCCAGCCTGGCATGACGGAGTTGTTTGGGAGGGCGCGGCTCCCTCCGGCGAGGACACCATGGACCGCGCGTTGAAGGGCCTCGAGAATGTCATGAACAACAACAAGCAGAGGACCGCGGCGGCCCAACTCCCAGGTGTTTTATACCCTCGCATTTCCCGATGCTAATTCTGCATGGGGGCGGACTGTCTGCATGGGCTTTGAGATGTGTTGGCCCCATCTGCAAGACCCTTGCAGTAGTGTTGGTCGCGCTGTGCGACCTGGTCTGGCATTTGTGTAGTTTCGTGGCATGCCTGTACAAGCGGCGGAGTCAAAGCTGCACCCCTTCAGCGCCTTCCTGCTTCCCTTCGGCCTACCCTCCCCATGCACACAGGGGGGCAGCCCAACCCCTCCGACCAGGCTGGTGGGCACGTCCAGGCGGCGGAAGCTGAGGCAAAGGCTGAGGCGGCGGCGGGAGAGGCAGCAGGAGGCATGTGGCCTGGCGAGTTCTACACGGCCCCGTACCCTAGCCACGCCGCCTACTTGAAGGGGGAGGCGGGTGCGCCGTGCGACTCCATCAAGAGCACTGACAGCGTGCTGCCCAAGGGCACACTGCTGTTGATGGCCGGCAGCAAGGAGACCTCAGCCCTGGCGCCCACACCGCTGGCAGTCGGGGCCGTGAAAGAAGATGTGCAGGTATGTTTCAGTGATGCTGGTGCGCTTGCACAGATAGGCTAGGTTAAGGACGTACATGATACACACACATACAACCGCAGCGGGCAAAAAACGAACTCATAATGGCTTGTACGCGCTATGCAGAGCTTGCCTTTTCTCTCCAAATCTGAGGCAAACGGTGACTGTCCGTTTTGTGCTTGCCGCGAATCCCATGACGCAGATCAGCGAAGGCACGGCCGGCCACACAATGGTGACGCTTGTGGTAGCTGCGAAAGGCACGCGGGAGATCGGGACCTGGAGCGGCGCCTATCAGCCCAATCCAGACAAGACCGTGTACGATGGACCGACTCAGCTGAAGAAAGAAGCGGGCATCAACTTCGAGGTTGGTTACTAGCAGCCATCTGCCGTTACGGTTGACAAGCACTCATTGCCATGTACATACACAGCATGGCACGTTGCTCGGCATGCCATCGCAAGGAACTTGACTACCTGTACTAGCTTGTGCACGACCACAACGCAGTCAGCGCCTAGCACTGCACCAACAAAATGTACAGAGCATTGACCGGGTTTCAGTTGGAACATCCTTGTTGATTGTACGGTCCTGCCCTGGGGCGCAGGTCACGTGGCCCTTGTCCGGCCTATTCGTCAAATGGAAGCTGAACGACGAAAGCCTTGACGTGGTAGCCGCCGCGCGCAGCTTCTTCATGGCGACGGCTGACCAGATCTGTAACGCCTATAAGCGTCGCCCCCTAACGGCCTAGTTACTACCCGCGTATAAGCCCTGACAGCGCCCACCAGCGCAAGGCAGTACATGTGCCGTATGCCGTACAGGCGAGCACTTCACATGCCTTGGCCTGGTGGTTAGCCGCATGGCGGTTGCCGCATAGCAGTGTCGCATTGCGGTTACCGGCACAATTGCCGCCGACCATGCATGGCCATTCCAACCAACACACTACAGATTCCCACGCCTATATATGCGTGAGGCACGCGCGCTGTTCGGTAGATCAGTACAGGCTGGCAATGGGGTTCAAGTTCCCCTACTACTCATTGGATACCTCGGGAAGGGGCGCAACCCCCTGCGCGTGCTGAACGTTTGTATAGTGTGTGTGGCCTCTGTGCTACATTGGTTCGAAGCCACTAAGCTTCCCCGGGCCTAGCCCTTTCTAGGCTCTCAGCGATTTTTTTTTCGCTTCGCTTCCGCAGCAACATGGCTGCTGCTCCTGGCAGCGGCACCGGACAGTCAGAGGACCTGGCGGGGATGGAATTCAACACCCCAAATGGCTCGACTCAGGCCACTGAGTCACAGGTTCGGATAACGCAGGAGGCTGCACGCTTCCTGCAGGACGCTCTTAGCATGCTCCCCGCGGATGCACCTGTGCAGCAATTGCAGGATTTGCTAGCACAAAGCATTGCGCGTGAGCATGCGCGGCAGTCGACGGCTGGCAGCAGTATGGGAAGGGTGGAAAGTGAGAACGGCGCGGGCTTGCCTTTGTTCCCCCCGCTGCCGCTTTCACCGCCACCACCGCTGCCGGCCGGCACACCGCCACCGTTAGCTGCTGCCCAGCAGCAGAACCCGTCCAGCGCAGACCTGCCTTTGCGTCTGCGCGAACCAATCGCTGCTATCGACAGCAACAACACTGACCCCCTTGTGCGCTTGCTTGTGCAACCCACTACCGCGGTGCAGAGCGGCAACACTGAGGGTCAGCGCGGTACGGCCGCGGCGCCCCCAGGTCCTTCGGAGGCAGTTGCGGCTGTGGCTACGGCTACGGCTGCCGCCCCGATGGATATGAACACCATCATCGAGTGGTTAAGAAACCTCAAGTCCCACGTCGGTCAAGTGGCGGCGGGTCAGAAGGAGGCTGTGGGCAGCCAGCAGGCCCTGCAGACTACCCTGAACACCGTGGTGGGCAACCAGGGCGCCCTCCAACACCAAATGGAGACCGTTACCCGCGCCGTGCAGGAGGTAGGTGGCGAAGACCCTCCCATAGCGGGCACCAGCACCAGCATGGGGCACGTAAAGGGCTTGCCACAACCTGCCAAGTTTGGGGCTGATCCTAAGCTCGACGGTACCAAAATCACGGACCGCGAGGTGTGGTTTGACACCGTACTTGAGTACATGCAAACCCAGGGCATGCGCCTCAGCTGCTTTCGCTTTTTCTTACAAGGGCCTGCGTCGGAGTGGTACGATACCCTCCTTAAGAACCAGGCTACCTTGGGTGTGACGCTTACGCAGCGCACACTACGTGAACAATTCATCCTCACATTTGGGGACCCGCTGCACCGTCGTGTGCCCATGGAGGCACTCGACAGGTTGCACGCTGGGGAACACCGTATGGAGGATGGCTCCACTGTGGGCATGTACGTTCAAAAGTTCCTCAGCATTATGCTGCAAGTTCCCGATATGCGGGAACGGGAGAAGGCATCATGGTTTGTGCAAGGCCTGCTGCCTGCACTCCGGGTCAAGGCCATGGTCGACCCCAAAACAAACGAACGATATGAAACCCTTGACGCCGTCATGCGCGCAGCCTATGCGGCCGAGTTACAAATCTCGGCGGGCCGGGCGGGCGCGGGCAAGGGTACGGGATCGGCTACGGCCGCGGTACTGCACTCGGCGGGCCGCAACGGCACCAACAAGCATGACCGTGGTGGTCGCAAGCAACGTGGCTACGGCCGCAACTCAGGTTTCAAGGCTAACAAGCCTTCCGCACACCGTTCGCAGGTGCAAGTTGCGCAGACCAAGATTCTGGATGCGCTGGGCAACCTGACCGGGTTCCAGTCGATCGAACCCCCGCGCAAGCGCCAGTCGCAGGGCGGGGGCGGTGGCAGCAACCGCCAATCCCAGAACGGCAGCGGCAGGACGCTCTCGCAGCAGGAGATCACCATGCTGCGCTCCATGGGCGCCTGCACCATCTGCGCGGCGCAAGGCACCACCACAGCCTACAAGCTGTGCGCGAAGCACAATAAGAACGCCGCGCGCGACAACGCGATGGCCGAGTGAAGGGTTGCGCAGTGTGACCCATGCGGCAAGTCCGCTGCGCTTCCTGCCGGTGATGCATTCGGGCATGATGCGCCACAAGCCCCATATAACTCTGATCGCATGCTAAGGCACGACGAGTTCGAACGCTGGCAGCACGTGACGGGTCGTTCTTTCGACTTTGACGCTGCTTGCAGCTGCTTGTAATGATGATGGGGAGAATGCTCACTGTGCCGCGTTCGCGTCACCAAGCACCTCGTTTTTCAGCCATAACGTAGCTGGCAAACACGTTTGGTGCAACGCGCCTTTTACGCTCATACCGCAATGGGTCAGGCACTACCGCAAATGCAAGCGCCTTGATCCATGCAATACAAGCGCTGTGTTCATCATGCCTGACTGGCCGCACTTGCGCGAGCTCACAGCTGGCATGCAGCTCTTGCACACCTACGAGGTTGGCACGCAGCTGTTCACTGCACCTGAAGGTGGTACGCGCCGCATGTTGCCTGGCATTCCGTGGCCGGTGCACGTTTGGTACGACCCGCCGGAAAAAGCCGCGATCAATTCGTTAGGCAAACACGTCGAAAATGCGCTTCAAAATCAAGCACACCAACCGGAAGGGCATAGCTCTCATGGACACAGGCGCCTCGCACTGCTTCGTTACAGAAGCATACGTTAAAAACCGTTGCGAAATGAAGCCTAACACGTACGTCAACTCAGTTGATTTGGCCAATGGGCAGCACATATCCCTGCTGGGGCGCGTGCGCTTTTGGGTGCGCATGGCGCGCTATAGCGGCTGGGTTAACGCCTTTGTCATGCCTGAACTTATAGACGGCATTGACCTCATTCTAGGCCAAGACTGGCTTGACGCAAACAAAGCCGTGCTCGACATCACAGAAGGCACGTGCACTCTCAAGGCAAACCCACCACACCGTACCAAGGAAGTGGTGCTCCAAGCGATGGCACCAGCTTCAGGTGGGGAGGACGCAAACGACCTTGCTCAAGCAGGCGTTGCTGTCATGCGCTACGTATGCAGCGTTCTCGCGCACAACTCCTCACAGATCGACACAATGTCGGCAAAAGCAAACAAAGAAACACCTGAAGCGTGGTGGTCGTGCCATGCTTGTAGTTGTTACCAAGGAATTGGAGCAACAAATGGTTTCGCCTGCAACACTTCTCGCTCACAAGGAGCCCGGCGCACAAAACGCCGAGCCCAGCGTCGCACCTCCAGCTTACGAGCACGACGTCGCTGCAGAAATACGGAAGATTCCGGACAAAATGGCCGAATCGTTTCCGTACAAGGAGCAGCTACGGGACGCTGTACTCGAGAAGAAACACACATTTTATCCAATCACCAAGCAAGGCCCTGACCGCGGCATTGGCCATACGATACGCCTCATGCCGGGCGCGGTACCCAACGCTGGACGTCGAGACAGGCTATCACCTGCCGAGCTCGATGAAGTCAAAAAGCAGGTTACTGAGCTGCTACAAAAAGGCCTTATCGAGCCGAGTACGTCGCCTTGGGGTGCCAACGTCATTTTCGCTCCTAAAAAGGACGGAGGCCTTCGCTTGTGCCTAGACTACAGGGCACTCAACAGGCAGACTATCAAGTCGCACTATCCACTACCAAATATCCTCGACTGCATCGATAAGCTTTCCGGTGCGTCTTGGTTTTCCTCAGTCGACCTGTACAGCGGGTACTGGCAAATCAACATCCAGGAAGAAGACAGGCCGCTGACAGCCTTCAAAACTCCCCTGGGCCAGTACCAATGGCGTGTGCTTCCTATGGGCCTCGCCAACGCTCCAGGCACGTTCCAGTCAGTTGTCAACAAGATGCTGGCTCCCTATATCGGCAAGTTCGTGGTTGTGTACCTGGACGACATCCTCATCTACAGCAAAACGGCTGAAGAGCACGTGGAACACGTACGCCTCGTCCTCGAAGCGCTGGACAAACATCAATTCCAAGCCAAGCTCTCTAAATGTGAGTTTGCCAAGACCGAACTAGCGTTCTTGGGCTTCGTGGTCGGTCGTGAAGGCCTGAAGGTCGATCCCAAAAAGATTGAGGTTGTCAAAAATTGGCCCACCCCAAAGGACCCGACGGAACTGCGTCGCTTCTTGGGCCTAGCCAACTATTTCAGGCGATTTGTCCGGCACTACTCTTCGCTAGTGGCCCCGCTCACGGCAATCACAGGCAAAACGGTCGAATTTGTCTGGGGACCCGAGCAGGAAGCTGCCTTCCAAGGCGTCAAATACGCCCTCACGCATGCTCCTGTCTTGGCACTACCCAACTTCACAAAGCCGTTCAAAGTCATCAGTGATGCCTCTATTCATGGCACGGGTGCCATCCTTCTCCAAGGAGAGGACAACCAAGAAAGAGTGGTCGCCTATGGCTCCACCAAATTCTCACCTGCCGAGTACAACTACACAACCACTGAACAAGAAATGCTCGCCATTATCAAAGCCTTAAAGGAATGGCGATGCTACCTTGAAGGTCCGCAGTTCACTGTGTACACGGACCACAGACCTAACACACACATTGATACCCAGCCTAACCTCTCTCGGAGGCAAGTGCGATGGATTGAATTTCTATCCCGGTTCAACATCGTGTGGGAGTACAAGAAGGGCGCAGACAATATTGCGGACCCTCTCTCACGCATTCACGAGCGTGTTCAAGCGTGTGTTGCCACAATTCGGTTGCAAACGCGACTGGAAGGCAACCTGCCATCACTGCTGAAGGAAGGTTATCAGCATGACCCCTCCTTCGTGCAACCCATTGCGCGTGGCGTGCAGTGTGATGACGACGGCATTTTCCGCCGCAACGGCAAGGTCATGGTGCCAAACTATGGCACTCTTCGCGCGGATATCCTTCGTGAATACCACGATAGTCCGTATGCCGGCCACCGTGGGGACGCCCGTACACTCGACCTGATCAGTCGCGTATTTTGGTGGCCCGGCCTTGCTAAAGACGTCGCGGAATACTGCAAGACATGTCTTGATTGCCAACGCAACAAGCCATCAAATCAAAAGCCGGCCGGCCTCTTGCAGCCTTTGCCTGTCCCTGACAATATTTGGGACTCCATTTCGATGGATTTCATCACACAACTACCCCGTTCCGACGACGGGAAGGACGCAATCGTGGTCTTCGTTGACCGCTTGAGCAAAATGGTGCGTCTCGCCGCCACTACCTCTGACGTTACCGCAGAGGAAACCGCGCAGTTGTTTGTCGACAACGTTTTCAAACACCATGGGTTGCCCAAAACGATGGTATCGGATCGAGGCACTCAGTTCACCAGCAACTTCTGGTCAGAGCTCATGAAGCTCCTTCAAACTGAGCGAACCCTCTCCACGTCATACCATCCGCAGACAGATGGCCAAACTGAACGCATGAACCGTACCCTGGAAGAAATGCTGCGCAATTATGTTTCGCCCACTCAAACCGATTGGGACAAGAAACTTGCGATGGCTGAGTTTGCAATTAATAATTGCTACAACGAGTCTATCAAGGCTACGCCATTCGCGCTTAACTATCCCAAAAGGCCGCGTACGCCGCCTGAGATAGACCTTGAGGAACCCGCCAAAAAGAAGTCAAACAAGCCACCGCGCTGCCCGAGGGCCCGCGAATTTGGCGCCGAGATGACTAAGCGGATCAAGGAAGCGCGTGAAGCCATGCAAGCTGCGCAGCAACGTCAGAAGAAGTACGCAGACACTAAGCGGCGTGACGAAGTGTTCACAGTTGGGCAGCGTGTACTGCTATCAACTAAAAACATTCGGCTCACTCACCCCGGTGCTGCTAAGATCCTGCCTAAGTGGATTGGTCCTTTTCCGATCACTGACCTTGTTGGTAAGGCAGCGGTGCGCCTCAAGCTTCCTGACGGTTACAGGATACACAACGTGTTTCACGTTTCGCTTGTGAAAGCCCTAAAAGAAACCCTGGACGCCAGTGGCTTTTACCTGTCCCCGCACCTATCGCGTTCCTTGACGGCGACCCCTACTATTCCGTACGGGCGCTGCTGGACCACAAGGAGGTCCATTCTGGAAGGACGACAAAGAAATACTACCTTGTATCGTGGGAAGGTTACGGCCCTGAGCATAACTCATGGGAACCGGAAGTCAATATTACTGACGAAGCACTTGAAGAATATTGGGCAATGCGTAAGCACCTTGATGGAAGGGCTACGCGCAAACGCAAGTAGTAGCCAGTGTAACTAGCCCGAGTAAAAAGCTCGCTGGGACTCTCGCTCCTAGGTGGGGAGGACTGTAACGCCTATAAGCGTCGCCCCCTAACGGCCTAGTTACTATAGTTACTACCCGCGTATAAGCCCTGACAGCGCCCACCAGCGCAAGGCAGTACATGTGCCGTATGCCGTACAGGCGAGCACTTCACATGCCTTGGCCTGGTGGTTAGCCGCATGGCGGTTGCCGCATAGCAGTGTCGCATTGCGGTTACCGGCACAATTGCCGCCGACCATGCATGGCCATTCCAACCAACACACTACAGATTCCCACGCCTATATATGCGTGAGGCACGCGCGCTGTTCGGTAGATCAGTACAGGCTGGCAATGGGGTTCAAGTTCCCCTACTACTCATTGGATACCTCGGGAAGGGGCGCAACCCCCTGCGCGTGCTGAACGTTTGTATAGTGTGTGTGCCTCTGTGCTACACGGGGGGCCATCGTACTCTGCATCCATGCAGTCCGTGCGCTGCAGGGTGGGAATGAGCAAGATATCGGGCCTGTGGCGCGTACCTCTTCGGCTGGTAGGTCCGGTAGCAGCCATGCGGGCAGGCGGGTGCCCATGTTGTGCTCGGAGCGCTCAGCGTCCTTCTCGGCGTCCATGAACATGACGCAGCCGCCGTTCGCTCCTTGCGCGATGGCCTTTGCTATGGTCCGTACGGCCTTGTTGTGGCGGGCAATGTAGGCAATGTACAACTTGTGCATGTCCGCGTGCCGGCAGCCGCCAGGATGTGGCCACAGGAGTCCGGCGTACGGCATAGCGGGCACGGCGCATCGGCCGCGTTCTCGGGCCGTGAGTAGAGTGCCGGCGGAAGCGTGCAGCCCATTTTGCGTTGTACAGCTGGCCGTGACGTGCCTTGAACATCGTCAGGCTGGCGGCGAAGGGCACGTTTGGGTTGGTCCACATTCCGTTGCTGGTCTTGGGGCACAAGTCGCCGTCGGCCGCTTTCCAGTACGATTCGTATTGTCGTACATGTCCAGGGCCCCCAGCGGCCGTGCCGGCCACACACTGCTTGACGTGCACGTTGAGGTTGTGCACATAGGAGGCCTGGTGGCTGGCCCAGCAGAGCTTGTCGTACGGTTTATTGTCGGTGCCTTCTACAAAGTCGGGTTCCGCCTGACGGGCTGGCCCGTCATCATCATCACTGCCTTCTCGGTCCCGTTTGCGCGTAGTTGTAGCTTTCAGGTTTCGTTCAGCCACTTGTTGTGCCGCTTTGTCAGCCACGTCATTACCTTCTATGCCCGTGTGGCTCTTTACCTTGCGGACGAACGTGTGCGTGCCGTTGAGTGCGCGGGCCCGGAGCGCCAGGGTGATGGCACTCAGCAGCGGCCAGTGCTTGCTTTCGCGGAGCAGGTCCGGGCGCCGGATGGCCTTCTGGATCAGGTGCTGGGAGACCTGGCTGTCAGTGAATATTGTCAGCTCTTGCTCTCCCAGGGCTTCGGTACGTGGCCCCACCTCCTTGGCTGCGTAGTGCAAGGCGCTCAGCTCCGCCCTCTGGATGGTGTTGGTGGCTTCGAGGCCGTTCGGGTTGATGGTGAACACGTTGGCGTTTCGCACGCGCGTCCCATCGCGCTCGTGCTTGTCCAGGGACGCAGCGTACACCGCTGCGCCGAGGAGGTTGCAGCCGGACGCGGGATCCTTGATGCAGCTGCCGTCCGTGTACACGCCTTGCTCAGGTGCGAAGCGCGCGGAGACCGTGTCGGGGAACGTCATGCGCATGCGCTGAACGGGGTTGCTGGGCACGGCGGGGTCGTTGCCGGCTGCCTGCTACCCTCCGCGTAGGGCAGGTCGAGGCATGGTTGCGGCACGGGGCCGCCATGCGCGTGGTCATACAGCAGCGCACGCAGGCGCTTTGGGATGGGCACCGACGGGGTTGGGCCTGGGGCCCTCATGCGCGCACGCTCCTGCGCTGCGCCATAGTCATGCCTGCTGGGCACTTCATAGCCGTACCATTTGGTGTCGTATGCATTGCCCTGCATGAGAGCGGTGTGCAGGTCTTGCAGACGCGTGTCGCCCGTGTGGCTTTCCTGCTGCAGGTAGGCGAGGCCTGCTACGTTGGCAACTATGAGGACGTCCAGCGTCGTGGCATGCGGGTACCGATAGTGCAGCGCCGCCGGACCTGCCAGTCCTGACGTCGCTGGCGGCACAAGGCAAGTGTCTCCTGACAGGCTCGCGGTCTTGTATTGCGCTAATAGGCGCACCATGGGGTGTTCGTAACAAGGCGGCGGTGGCTTCATTATGGGTGATGCGCATTGCGAAGACTGTGACCGTGGGGATGCTGGGGAAGGCGTGCGCCGATGCGATGGCCCATCGGACGGCCTTCAGCCTATCAGCAGGGCTGTCGCATGGGTTGGCCTGGCTGATGCCAACGTGTACGCAGCTGTAGGTGTCATGCCTCGCGCCAATGAGCTGGTCTTCCGGAAATGGGCTGTAGTATTCGGCGCACTCTGGGTCAAAGTCCAGGGGAGAGGCATATCGTTCTGCGCTGGCCCCCAGCGTAACCCGCAGGCGCGTCGAAGGTGTGGTGGAAGGCCCATGTGGTTGCATGCCCTGACCTTGTAGTCCGGCGTGCCGCATCCCTCCGTGTACCGCAGGAGGAGCCGGGCTACGTCCTCCTCGAAGCCGCCTGCCGCCGCAAGGCAGGCGTGCAGGTTGGGGTCTCGCTGTCGTGTCGCCATGTACCGGGCGTGCAGCGTGGCAAGGCGCGCCACCGGCAGCTGCCCTACGTAGGAGCCGGCTGGGTTGAAGGTGAGGGCAGGCGTCTCATCGTCATTGGGCCGACGCCCGCGCACAACGATGGTGTACCTGCTGGTTGGTTGGATGTCGAGATCCGGGTTGCACCGGCGTGTGTCAATGTGCACGTATTGCTCTAGCAGGGCGCGGTCCTGCAGTGCTGCGGGGTCGGCACACTCCCATATGCCTTGGCGCTGCGCCGCGCTCAGGTGTGCGTCGCGCGGCGCGGCCGCGTGGGTGTCCGGGGCAGCGCGCGCCGTGCGGGCTTGAGCGGCCGCCACCATTGCTTCCCAGCCGTCTTGCGTCGCTTGCATGGTTCGTGCGGGCTCAACCGTAGGGCACCAGTGCACGGTGCGCAGGCGGCGGCCTATGCCTGTACCAAACAGCCTCCAGGTCGATTCTGTGTGGTTGGCATGGTACCGCATTATGGCATACGCGTCGACCATGCCTTGCGTGACGACAGAGTCTTGCCATTCGACCTGATAGCTCGTCATGCGGTTGCTGCCGGCATCTGCGTTGCCGGACGCGGCGCAGCTCTCTCGGTAGAGCCTTGGTATCTTGTTGCCGATGGCCCCGCTGACGATCTTTCGTACTCTATTGTATGTGTCATCGGCCCCACTGTCGTACAGCCCGTAGCCCAACTCGGAGGCGAGGGCCGCGGACAGGCTGGTGCTGCCCGCTGATGTTCTCTGGTCCTCCGCGGCACAGGCGAAGGGCCCGGTGAGGAGGCGGGCCCGAACCTTTTTCCAGAGCGGCACAGCAGCCTGGGCAGCATTTCGTGCGCTGCGGGTTGGCGGCAGGTTTGTGCTGGCGTTGCAGGCTTGGTGGTCGCCGGTTGCTGGCTGCGGCGCTGGCGGGGCTCGGGCAACGATTTCGTCGTACCAGGCTGGGGCCCACGCGTTGGTGAGCGTGCGCTGCTTCCGCTGCAACACGGCGCTAAGCTGCCGGCGGCACGGCTCCGCCGCCGGGGCGGCAACGTGGTCGGTGCGGCTCGCCCAGTCCTTGAAGAGGTTGCGCGCCTCGTGGACGGTTGCTTTGCGCTCCCTGTCGGCATCCTCAGGTGTGGTCGTCAAGTCGGCGAGGAGGCGGTTGAAGAATCGGCGGCTGACGCACACAAAGGACGTGCCCGGCTGGCGATCCCATCCCCGTTCGGTAAGCACCTCATTGTCGACGATGGCGCCGTGTACACTGCGCTGGGCAAGGGTGTGCCGCCTGCGTGCGGGTGTTGCCAACGAAGTGCGCCTCAGCTCGGGTTTCGCGGGTGGGCTGCGGGCATGAGCGGTGCGCAGCCTGGGGCTGCTTTCGGCGCCGTGGTGTCGTTCCACTGGGCCTGGCTTTGGGTTTGGCTGGGTCCGCCTGCTGGGTTGCGCCAGCCGTGCCCTGGGCAGTGGCGCCTGCTCTTTGTGCGAGGCGTGTCGACCTCCTTGGCGGTGCCTGCTCGGTTGCACGCTGGCGCCGCGCGCCAGGGGGGTTTTGGGTGGCCTGCTCCGTGGCATCGGCGTTGCCGCCCACCACCGTGTTTTGCCCACGATGGGTGCCTGGACTGCCCCCTCGCGTCCCCCTCGTCTGGAGCAGGGTTTGGCGAGTCGTCAGCGGGCTGCACCTGTGCTGCGGTCCCCTCAGTCATGTGCGTATCCGGATCTGGCGACCCATCGCCGTCGGGGAGGTTGACGTCCATCTCCATCGGCAGGGGCCCTTCGACCGGCGTGGCGTGTGCCGGTGGAGGTGGCGCCCCTGCCTCCGGCATGTCAACGTCGCCTGAAGGCGCGGCCCCTGCTGTGTGTGGCGGCCCGGTGGCGCCGCCTGCGGGGCCAGCGAAGCGGTTGAAGTGCTGCAATAGGGTCGGGAGGCGGCCAGCGTCGAGGTGTGGGGGGTCACACAGCCGTCGTACATGCGCGGGCAGCGGTGCTGTGCCCTTGTGCTGGCGGGGTTTGATGCCGTGAGCGTCCGCAGACAACGCCAGGGTGAGCCGGTTCAGGGCGACTTCGTGCCTGTGACGTGCGCATTTGCCCAGCCGCCGGCGCAGCTCTGTGGTGGTAATCATGCAGTCGGGGTGGTTCCGGTCGATCAGGTCCGACATCTGCAGGTCCGCTTCGATGAGGGGGAGCAGGTGCGCAGGGCTGAGTGCGCCGTCCACGCCGACAGGCTGTACACTTTGTAGCGCCCTCCACAGGTCCCGTGCGGTAGTGTGAAAGGCCTGACCGTGGTCCATCAGACTTATGTGGTGCTCCTGCATGAGGTGGAGCTGCTTAAGAGTGCTGTAGAATGCGTATTGTTTGCGGAGGAGGTCTGCGCCTGTAGCTGCGGCGGCGCCGCCTAGCCGCTGGTGCTGCAGGGTGAGCAGGGCATGTGTGACCACCCCCAGGCGGCCCGGGTCGTTGAGCGCCCGTACCAGGCTATGCACGGCGCGTTGCACGTACTCAACTAGGACAGATTCGAGGCCGAGCCCGTAGGCCTCGTGCGGCAGCAGGATGGCTCGAGTGGGAAAGCCGGGGAGGAGGCCGCAGCATTTGCATGCGGTGCGCGCAAGAATGCCATCGAGTAGCAGGATGTCCATTTTGGTGTACGGCATGCACGCCATGCTGTAGGTGATGATGGGCTTCAGGCAGGTCTTGATGATGTGGAGGCACTGCCGATGGGAGGCCATTGACGTGGCCAGGGCAGTCCCCTTTTGTCTTACGGCCTCGGTTACGGCTTGCATGTGTGCGGACCAGTTGAGGGTCAGCATGATATGTACCCCTAGGTACTTGTATGAGCAGGTCGGTGGCAGGAAAGGGACGGGCTTTCCAGCGATGCAGATGCCACCGCTGCCATTCATGGGGTCCAGGCGTCGGCGCAGCGTCTTGGGGCACGTTGGCCCCTTCAGGCTGTTGTCTGCGAGCGCTTCTCTATGAAGGATGGCCGTGACCGCGCACTTGCTGTGGTTGACCTCGACGCCGGACCAGGCCTGGTACTCTCCGATCTTGTGTGCCTGGAGTCTCATGTCGTGCAAGGTATTGGTGCAAGCGGCCAGGTCGTCCGCAAATGACGGGCCACTGCAGTGGTGTTGGTCGTTGAGGCTGTCGCTCAGGCAGCCGTACCGGTATCCGCGCCCGCCGCTGTGTAGCCATCGCTGCAGCGGTTCCATAAAGATGATGAAGAGCAGGGGGGACAGTGTGTCACCCTGGACCGTGCCGCGCTCTATCGGGATGGGCGGTGTGGCGCCCTGCGGGATTTTGATGCACGTGGCTGCGCTCTGGTACAGGTTTTGCACGACGTCGATGGCGTCGGTGGTGAACCCGAGGTCGTACATTATCATCAACAGTTTGTCATGGTCTATTGTGTTGAAGGCCGCAGAGAAGTCGATGTACAGCACGTACAGGTCTTGCGCTGTGAGCGCCGCATCTTCGATGACGTGCAGCATGTTTTGCAACTGTCTTTCGGTGTTGCGGTGCCGTCGGAAGCCTTCTTGGAGCGGGCTGAGGATGTGGTTGCGCTCGGCGTAGTCGGCGACGGCTGACGTGATCAGGCTTGTCCACACTTTGTAGATAGATGGTGTTGGCAAGCGCGATGGGCCGGTAGTTTTTGACCTGGGTTGGGTCATCCTTCTTGTAAAGCAGCACGGTGTCGGAGCGCAGCCATCTCTTCGGGGTGTAGTGTTGTACCCACAGGACTGCCATCATGGTGTGAATCGCTCGTAGCACGGGGTCCGGCAGGCAGCGCAGTAGTTCATTCGGCACACCGTCTGGGCCTGGGCTCTTGTTGTTGGCCAGGTGCTGAATGCAAGTGTGGAAAGCGGCAGGGCTGGCAATCTGGGGCAGGAGGTTTTGTTGGGCTCCGGGGACACCTGCGCCACCGTCGGCAGCGGGTGCGTGGCACGCGGATTGCAGGGAGGGCATGCGGTCAACTGCCATCTTCCGGGCCCACGGGTAGCAGCGGTCTGCTTCGCCAGGCAAGTATTTGCCGGTGCGGGGGCCCCCCACTGGGGCAGCCTGCGCCTTGAAGTACGTGCTAAGACAGTCGAGCATTCCTTCAGAGTCAGTATGCAGGCGCCCGGTCTCCGGGTGCTTGAGGGCTGTAATGCCCGATGTAAGAAATGACGTACGGAGATATGTACGTAACACTTCGGTGCTGAAACATCTCGAGTAACCTCTTGCTCGGCCCCAATGCTTACAAATGGTGTCTTCGTCCAGCCTCGCGCCTGGTGATCAGGTTCTAATCATTCCGTTGGGTTGGGTGATTCCTCGGAATGGTCGCGAGTTCGAATCCTGGTAGGAACATCCGTTTTTCGGATGGTGTTTGGGGCCTTGTGCAAGTCGGTTAAGCGGTTAAGGGCTTCGGCCTACAGGACGTGGCGCACCCTGGGAGGGAACCGTTGAGACATTCCTGGTCGTGCCGCCCGACCGTGGCCGAGGACGGCCATCCTTCCGAGGGGGGGGAATGTAAGAAATGACGTACGGAGATATGTACGTAACACTTCGGTGTTGAAACATCTCGAGTAACCTCTTGCTCGGCCCCAATGCTTACACCCGAGGACTGGTAAGCAGCGCCGGAGGCAAATATACGGCGGTGGCCTTTGCGCGGTTGCACCGCCAGCAGCCGTTGGAATCGTGTATGGCAGCGTGACACATTATCTTTGTGAATGGTCTTGCTGAGGTCGGTTATGGCCTTGCGCACGACCTGCAGTTGCTGGTGCGCGCTGCGGGTGTCGGTTCCATCTGGGGTTGCTGCCGCAAGCGGGTCAGTCTCAGGGGTGCGCACAGCACTGTACCATTCGGCTGTCAGCTGCAGGCGCAGCTGCTTGTGCTTGCGGCATAGTGCGGTCATGCGCCGCTGCGTGCGGCGCTTCGGCTTGGCGTGCGGCACCCGGGGTGGCTTCTTGGTCAGGTGCGTGAGGGCGCATGCTACTGCCTGCTCTAGACACTCGGCCATCGCCCTGTCCCAGTCCTCCAGGTTGATGTCTCGGATGCATGGCTGTTGCCGCAGGGTTGTGAGATCCGGGCCAAGTGGGGAGTATGCGACCGCCTCCTGGATGGCTGCTTCGGCGGCAATGAGTTCTGCCTGGATGGCTGGCGTGCCAAACGTGGTGAGTCGCGCGGCGAGGCCCGCCTTGATGGCGTCGATCTCGCTGCGGTTGAGGGGCAGCCGCACCTGCTGCCACGGGCTGCGTGCATCCTGCTGTGCAGCTAGGTTGTTCTGCGGGGCCGCAGCGAGTGTGAGGGCGGCAAGCGGGAGATGGGCGTGCAGTGCGTAGTGGTCAAAGCCTCCGCCGCATGCCTCCACTGTCTCCTGAGGCGGTTGTACGGCGGGTGTGTGCAGCGCGGCAGTGAGCGCGCACCACGTGCGTTTGGATACCAGTATGTCATCGATGCGGCTACTGTGTGTCAACGCGGCGTGTTGCCACTGCTCGTATGTATGAGTGCGTCGCCTCTGCCTGCCCTGCAGGTCGCTGACGGGGTGCACCGAGGCGCGCTCGGTAAAGGCGCTGTGGGCGATGTCCGTTGAGGTAAGCCGCTGCGTAGAGCGGTCGGTGTCGTACAGGGCTGCATTCATATCGCCTGCAATAAGCAGGTGCTCAGACCGGCCCGTTGGCCGCCTCCGCCGCAGCGTGGCAGTAGTCGTATATGTCGCGCCGCAGTTTGTCGTCGTCACAGGGCACGTATACACCAATAACGTGCAGCGCCGTGCTGTGTGGGGTGCGAATCGTGCAATGGACCAGGCATCCGTGAAGCTGCACTGGCGTTGGCTCGGCCGTGATGCAGCCACTCCTGTGGAAGCGCTCGGCTATGCCTATCATGACTCCTGCGCGGCCCAGCGCAGGGTGCCCGATCGGTTGCCCGGCGGTCAGTGGCCTGTTGCTGTGGTACGTCACATACGCAGGTGCCACATCCCGCTTGATGCGCTGAATGTGGTTGTGGCTTGTGCTGCGCAGTTTTGTCTCCGTCAGTACCAGGATGTCGGCGGCCCACTCTTCAATGGCGACGAGTACGCTGTCCAGATGAGAGGTCATCCCCCGGACGTTGAGGGTCACAACGTGGAGGTTGTCTGGCGAGCGCCGCATCGGCCCCACCTACGTTTCTGGTACGGACGTCGGGCTGGCCTGGAACGTGCGGGCTGACGACAATCGTGCGGTGGGCCGGATGTCGAAGTCCGGGTTGCGGCATGTAGTGTCGATGTGCACGTGTTTATCGAGTAAAGCGCGCTCTAGCAGGGTGCCGGTGTCTGCAGTCTCCCAAAGCCCTTGCCGTGCACGGTTAGCTAGGTGGGTATCGTACGGTTCTGGCACGAGCGGTGGCGGTGACGGGCGGTGGCGGTGACGGGCGATTGCGATATGCCTCCAGCAGGTCTAGCAGGTCTTTCCAGTTGGTATGGTTTTTCAGTGTTGCGAATGGGTTCCTTTGTCTTCTCCCACTCCACCAGCAGAAGCTTCCGGCCCATCACGGCGCCAAAGAGATGACCCGTGCGGCGGGTGGAGGTTACGTTGTAGTTGAGCAGGTGGTACAGGCCTAGGGTGCCACGGGCTACAACCGTGTGTTGCCATGTCACTTCGTAGCTAACAGTTGGCGGGCTACCGGGGTGTACTTTATCCTTATGCGGTCCCCCGACGACGGCAGAGATGCGCTCATATTCCGGGTCTGGACCGCTGTTGTACAGGCCGTACACCGTGATGTGCGCTGCGGCTGTTGCCTGTCTGCAACGCTGTGTCGCTGGCAGGGCGGCCGCCTGTGCGAGTTGGGTGTGCGCCATTGCATCCTCGAGGATACGTCTACGTACGGCCCTCCAGTGTCCAAGTAGGCCAGGTGGTGGGCCGCGTGCGGGATGTCTTTGTGGTGTTGGCGTGGTGAGCAGGTGTGCGTGGGTGTAGCAGCACGGCTGTACGGTACACCTTTTGAGCAGATGGCACATGCAGACACCTGCATCTTTGCTCTTGTTTTGCGCGCGATCGATCTGTATGTGTCGCGAGCTGCATTTTGGCTTTTACAGGATGCAAAACGGCCTTGTTTCGAGCAAGAACTGTGCATCCGGGCCAAACCCACCATCCGAGGTTCTGACTTCGAGCCCGGCCTCGTGTGGGATTTCATCCCCCCGGTCCTAGGCCTCAGAGCATGACACTTGAACGCCTCCAGAGCCTAAGGCAAATCCCGATAGCCAAGGGTGAAGCCTCCCTCTGTAAATACTAGGTCCTTTATTTCTCTTGAAGCCCCTGAGCCTCCCTTTTATTTATTTTATCAAGACATCAGCACAAGGTGAACACTAGAATATCTTGGAGCAGCCCTAGAAGGACTTAGGAATATTTGCAGAGTCAAGATAGTCAAGAACCCCCAGCCAGGGCACTGCAGCCCAGATTGCCTTAGAACCCCGGTGCCCTGCTGCAGTGGGGCTGCTGCTGGCTTAAGGTGGGGGCCTGCACTGGGCCGGGGCCCGGGGATGCCGGGGATTGCATGTGGGTTGGGTGCTGCAAACTGGCCAGCCAGGATGGCAGCGGGCGCTCGCTGAGGAGGCGCTCCTATCGGTCTAGCAGGGCCCGGCTGAAGTGCTTTCGCCGTGCATCCACCCTGGCCCGCGGCGGAGCCTGAGTTTGGTGCGTCTCGGCAGGGGCCGGTTCGGCTGCTGGTGTCGGCGGCTGGCACCATTGCTGCACAAGCCTGGCCCCGGCAGCACCCGCACGGTTGTGGTCACTCAGGTCGTCCAGCAGCGCCACGAAAAAGCGCCAGCTCGCGCATACATACGTTGTGGCTGTCGTCTCCACTACGAGAACGGAGGGGTCGCATTAGGTCGCGCTAAAGCCGCGTTAGCCCCCGTTGTAACGCGCGTGGAACGCGCGTACAGCGCGAGCTATCGTGGCTTTAACGCGATCCGTAACGCGAGGTGGTGCCTGGCTCACCTTACACTCTGCCTGTGAGGCTAACGCGAGATAACGCGTGATAACGCGCAATAACGCGCGCGTTAACATTAACTAACGCGACCTAACGCGAACCCGCGGCGCCGTAACGCGAGCGCGTCACAAGGCCGTACGGCAGTACGGCTGTCGTACTGTTGGAGGTAACGCGAGCTAACGCTTGATGCGAGCTAGCACGTGTAACGCGAGCTAACGCGCAATAACGCGTGATAACGCGCAATAACGCGTGCGTTAACATTAACTAATGCGACCTAACGCGAACCCGCGGCGCCGTAACGCGAGCGCGTCACAAGGCGTACGGCAGTACGGCTGTCGTACTGTTGGAGGTAACGCGAGCTAACGCGCAATAACGCGTGATAACGCGCAGTAACGCGCGCGTTAACATTAACTAATGCAACGAGTAATGCAAGCGACAATCGAGGCGGCGCGAGCGTGTGGGGACCGTACAGCAGCATGTGCCTTACGAACCATCATCTACAGCTACGCCTACTTGTCTCTGCCCTGGGCTTGTCCGGTGTGCAACCGGATATCATAGTTACGGTCTTGCATACTGGCCAGACATCCCTTGCATGGTACCATGGTGCTTGATGCACTCTTACGAGCCCAGCCCATCCGTACCTCATAACCGCTGCAGTATGGCTACCTGCACATACTCGCCAAAAGTCCGCCAGGTATAGATCATCCTAAGCTGCTCGCCAGGTGGGTGTCCTGCCGAACAGGCTCGCGGCCGAGCCGATCGGGTCTGCAGCAAGGGACCGTAAACAACACACCGTAAACAGCACACCGTTATTGTGTTGGTGGGGGGTTGTTGCAGAGCACGGTGGGAACCTGGTGCCGCAGCGCAACGACCTGTGCAACGGCTCATGTGTCTAATGTGTCAAGCCTGCTCCCTGTTTGTGCATGCGTGAATACGTGCCCAGCCCCCTTAACACACGCGGGTTTGACCCAGCGTATTATAATAATAATAATTATTATTATTATCATTATTATTATTATTATTATTATTATTATTATTATTATTATTATTATTATTATTATTATTATTATTATTATTATTATTATTATTATTATTATTATTATTATTATTATTATTATTATTATTATTATTATTATTATTATTATTATTATTATTATTATAATTATTATTATTATTATTATTATATGAATACGCTGCGTCAGTCGGACTACCTTTTGCATCCATGTCGACATGACGCACGCAGTATGACGGCAGTATGACGTCGTACTGCGTGCGTACGCCAGGCAGGCTGCGATGAACGAGTTCATCTTCGAATTGCTGTCGGTGCTGTTCCTGCTTGCATGCACAAACCGGGCGATATGAACCTCATTTCAACGTGTATGGCTATTGCTTGCTTGCTTGCTTGGTGCCGCCGCATCCAAGCATGCCTTGTACGCCGCATCCAAGCATGCCTTGCACGACAAGGCCTGTCCCATACATGCACATGTTTACTG
The DNA here is from genome assembly GCA_037367405.1 of Ottelia alismoides. Lineage (NCBI taxonomy): Eukaryota > Viridiplantae > Streptophyta > Magnoliopsida > Alismatales > Hydrocharitaceae > Ottelia > Ottelia alismoides. The sequence continues at coordinate 52,807 of JAZKJV010007630.1, forward strand.
GCAAACCCAGCTCTCTGGCACAAGTGGCCGGGTACGCGTATGGATGCGTGCGCTTGTGTACGGATGCATCATTGTATGGATGGGAGCTGCAGCCTTACTTGTTGTACATCATCTTGAACATCTCGTACGGGACCTTCTTGCCTTGGTCTAGCAAGTACTGGTAGGCAGCGCACCGGGTCTTGTCGTACAGCGCCTGGCGGCGTGTCACTGCGGATGCCGTAGACTCCAAGACGCACGTGGTGTTGGAGGCGACAACAGTCCTCGGCATCATCAGCATCCTTGACCTTCTCCACAAGGGCCAAGGTGTCGGGCGAGCAGTCCCTAAGGCAGAACTTCTCGTGGGCTGCTGAGACCACCTTATGCAGCTGGGTGTGCTCGCGGGTCAGGGCCTTCGGAGAAGGCTGGTGCTGCTGCCCTTGCGGCCAGGGGGGCACAGCCTCCGCCCATGTTGGGGGGAGCAGCTACCGCGACGTCCACGCTGTAAAAGCCGGCGCTGTCAGGGGGCGATGGGTTGTTGTATGACGGGATCTTCGGTATGCCGCCCTTGCAGAAGGACACGATGCGCCCAATGTCCGTCTTTGAAAATACTACGCGCCTGCGGCTTGGCGTACTTGGCGCCTTGCAGTGCGCCGCCGCCGTGTTGCCTAGCCCGGTCTGCCTTGCTTCGGTTTCGTCTCGTTCAGCCTCGTTCCGCTTCGTTCTGGCGTTCTTGGGCTGCCCTTGTGCCACCCGGCCTTGCGGCCCCCCTTGTAACGAACCTACTACTACGCGGTCGGTCGCGCTCCCCCCGGCGGTCAAAACTGCCTTCTCAAGTGGCTGGCCGATCACTTTCTCCACGTCAAGCGCGATGCTAGCTTCGTCCGAGGAGCTGTCAACGGCCACCTTGTGAGTGGCTGCGCCCTCGACGCGTAAGCACAGGAACACAGTGCGGTCTGGCTGCATGGTGGTGTAGGTGGTGGTCTGGCAGGTTAAGACCTGCTGGCTGGTTAAGACGCAAGGTGTGCTAGTTCAGGAAGTTTTAGCGGTCCACTGAGCGGTCCACTGAGCAAGAGTGTTACTAGAAGATCCTTTTCGTGCAGGTGTGTATCTTGCACGTTTTGAAAGTCACGAACAGGCACCCTCCACCTCGAGGTGGACCAAAACCAGGGAGGGAATCCAACACATACTACGCCCGGCAGCTGGCTGTACTTGCGGGACTCCATTCAGCAGCAGCTCAGTCGGTGGCGGTGAGGCCTCCCCTTGTAGGACCTGTTGGTCGCTCTGCACCACTTTTAAGACCCGCTCGTCGACCCCACTTGACCAAGTCTCCATGCGGTCATGTCCGATGCAACGAGCCGCAGGCCTTGATATATAGAGCGCCATTGCCGCATATCAAGATGAGTTGAGCGCTTATGCACGCAAATGGTTGGCAGTGTTTGAGATTTTTGTAGCGCTGTGCTACCTCAAGCCAGGTGTCAAGCTCATCCAGCCCGACGGCAACGTCTTGCTCGTGGTCCCGGGCTCCGCGGTGGCGGCCAACCTCCTGGAGTTGAAAATCAAGTATCGCGGCCAAGTACATACACCCGTCATAACGTTTTGCCGTGGCCTATACAGCCCTACCGTTGTGGAACGGCAGCATGTATGACGGTGCGCAGGTCGCCTCGTTGGCCACCTTCGTGGGCATCAAGGTGGAAAGCTTAGCGAAACAAACGTTGAGCAAGAACGTTATCACGGCCGCCATACGATGGGCTCGGGCAAAGCTAGGGGCTGCTTCTGCTGGCTCGGACTGGACGCCGGAAAGGCAGCACGAGCATGCAAAGGAAATGGCAAAGAACACGGTCGCTCCCGAAGAAAGCCTTGGTAGCCTCTTTGAGTCAAACGGCAATTTCTGGCCCAAGCGTGCATGGGAGCTCCTGGCGGTAAGGGATGCATGCTAGTGTGCATGCTCCGCCAATGCACCGTGCATGCACGGCATGCATGCGCCTACTCGATCAACCCTCTGAAAGATCGCGATTCTTACCCGTCGTGCGTGGTGCCTGTGTGTACCAATTTGCAATACGCAGGAGCAGCTGGCAGAGCAGCTTAAGCCCAAGCCCAGCAATAACGCAGCACAAAGCAGCACACAGAATGCTGGCGCGGCGAGCGGCGTTACAGCTGTGCGTAAGCGCAACCGACATGTACAGCAGGGGTCGTCATCTAGGCCGTCGGCTGTGGCGCAGGGAGCTGCCGGGGATGACGTGACATCGGTAAGCATGGCAAAGGCACACTGAAGTTATTGTGTTCTTAGACACATGCGCAGTGACCTGTGATCAAGCTACTATATTGCATACTCGCAGGGCGCGTTGCACGCAGAGACGGCGGCGACGTGCGGCCAGACGGCACCCAATGCGTCACCATCAACCTTGCCAGCAGCTCAGTGGGTATGTCCATGTCTCCATACATGCGTGCATCGGAAGGAGGTACCTGTCACAAGCTGGGCTTGATCCCCCCACACGTATTTCTGGTACAGATACGCACCAAAGGCCATACAGCTGCGGCCGCTGATGACGCTGAGGGGGCGCCGCCATCGCCAACCCAGCGTGTGAGTGCTGACGCGATAACCGATTTAGCCGCCCATCCCGCATCCAACAGCCTGCTTTCCTGCAGGCCTTCGGTTGACGCCGTGCACAGGCATGGCCGCCTGATGATTGTGCTCATCGTGTACGTACCGTGCCGCAGGCGCCTGGCCATGAGACGCAGTTTGACCCGACACAGCAGGTGCTGCGTGTGCCGGGTACGGCGCTGGACGCCGCTGAGGTGGCGCCGCCATCGCCAAGCCAGTGTGTGAGTGCTGACGTGGTAACCGATGTAGCCGCCCATCCCGCATCCAACAGCCTGCTTCCCTGCAGGCCTTCGGCACAGGCATGGCCGCCTGATGATTGTGCTCATCGTGTACGGACCGTGCCACAGGCGCCTGGCCCTGAGATGCAGCAGGTGCTGCATGTGCCGGGTACAGCGCTGGACACCGCTGAGGGTGCGCAGCCATCGCCAAGCCAGCATGTGAGTCCTGACGCGATAACCGATGTAGCGGCGTGTGAATGCGCCCATCCCGCATTCAACTGCCTGCTTCCCAGCGGGCCTGCGGGTTGACGCCGTGCACAGGCCCACAGGCCCACGGCGTAAAATGTGCACAGTACCGACCGATTGCGCCAGCTCTGGGGCGCCCTGCTTCGGCGCATGTGCCTTGCTACGGCGTAGCCGCCCACGGCGGTTGTGCGGCGCACGGGTCGGGCTTCGGTATGGACCACATGGAGACGGCGGATGGACCACATGGAGACGGCGGACCATGTGGAGATGGCGGAACCGCAAGCCCGGCCTCGCCCCGCCAAGCCGCAGGTACGGAAGTCACTACACGGAGTCCGTCATAGTAGTTCAGTAGCATTCGCCGTTCACTAACGTGCCGTCCGTGCCCGTCCACAGGAAACACCGGGGACAACGAGGCCTATGGCGACGATATGGATGTTGATGCAGAAAGAACGGAAACTGCGGCCGGAGCTGCAGGCCCGCCCTCCCCTCATCCGGATGCAGGTACGTATCCATGTATAAGCACAGTATGCGAGGCGCAGGTCACATTGTGTATTGTTGGACCCGCCCCACAACACTGCGCGCAAACTCGGCTGCAGGGTTGCCGGACCAGGATAGCGACATGGAGGACTGGTACGATCCTGAGACTGAGACTGAGTGTGGCAACGCCAGTGCGGGTGAAGGTGGGTTTAATGCGTGCTGCGCATCACAGTAGGCCCAGAAGGCATGCGCGCGGTTGCGGCACGCAACCTTTTCCTGCATCTTGTGCAGATTCTGATGGTGACGAATACCCGCACTATGCCTACTTTGGTACGGCTGCGGAGGCTGGTGACGGGTCAAGGGCGCGATCCGTCCAGTGGTACCAGGAGAACCTCGACTCGCCGCTGTATCCCGGGGCGAACGTTACGATCGGCGACTCCGTTACCCGTTTCCTTGAGGTCTTCAGGGGCAGCAAAATGACACGATCGGCAGCGGACAGCGTTCTTCAGTTTGTTGCTAGCGTGCTGCCTGAGCCAAGCGAATTCCCCGCCTCTTTACACTTGATGAAGGCATCGTAGGGTCCCGGGACTGGTCGGACTACGAGGTACATGTCTGCAGTGCCAAGGACTGCCCAGGCCACGTCTTTGAGAAGGTGCCACGCGAGGCCTGGGCCTCTCACGCCGAAGAGGCGTGCCCCCACTGCCAGTCTCCGCGTTTCAAGACCATCTTAACGGCAGGTAGAGTGAATATGCAGGCTACGCCCGGCGCAGTACAAGCGCTGTGTAGCCGTACTGACATCGCTGGTAGCTTGTCGACATGCAGGGCGGAAGCGACTACAGCCGGTGTCGTACTTCATTGACTTCGGCATCGAGACCGTCGTGAAGCAGATGTTTGAAAATGAGGAATTCTGCAAGGACCGCCGGCGTGCAGCGCCAGGGTTGGAGCCGGGCACGTACTGGATAGGTGAGCCGGCGTGCTACTCCCACTGCTGGCAGCGGCTGCATGCCGCCCCACCTGTATGCAGGCCCCACATCAGTGTCTATCGATTTGCCTTTTGCAGGCAGAGAAGGGCAGCGTTTCACGGTGGCGCTAAAGTACATCCCGGCCCTTGACCCAAATGCAGCCACCTATGACATTGTCATCGACTGGGTGCAGCCCTTCAACTCGACGTCCCATTCCACGGGCATCATCGGTATCCGTTGCATCGACGTGTCGGGCCGCAACAAAGGCAAGGACTGGAACATTTACGTCATCGCCTTCATTCCAGGTGGGATGCCCACTCCATGACTCAGCCGGCCTCCACAGTAAATGCCACATAGCTTATCAGCAAACCAAAGGCCGTGTGACGTGCTGGTGCGCAGGCCCGAGGCAGCCCGACAACATCAGCCCGTACCTGCGACCCACCATTGACGCACTCCTTAGGGTGCTGGACCCTAACGGCACCGGCGGTGTTGACGTCACAGAACGCTTCACTGACAGCTCAGGCAACGTGCAGGAGCGGAGCATCCGGCACAAGTTCTTTGTGCGTGGCATGCTGGCGGACACCCCGGCTCGCTGCAAGGTCGGCTGCTTTCGCAACACGGGGGCGTACAACGGTGCCTGCAGCTACTGCAAGTTCGAGGGCACGATGCCGGAAGGCGGCCGAACCGTGTACTACTTCGGCTACGACAAGCCACAGCCAATCAACGGGTGAGCACCGCGCACGTGCTAGGGTCACACCGTAGTGCCTGATTGTGTGTCCGTTCTTTATTTGCGCATGTCACCAATGACAATTACTTGCCATTCTCCAGCCTGCAGGCTTGGAGGGGCACGGCACAAGGTCGGCGACGCCGCGCTACAGCTAAGTCATGTGGACCACGACCAGCGGTCTAAGGCAGTGGAGGAGGTGGCAGCCGAATACCGCAGCGGAGACGCGACCAAGAAGGATCTCGAGGAGGCCCGGCACTCCAACGCGTGCAATGGCCGCAGCGAGGTCATGCGCTTGCCGTACATCAACATGCAGGCCTTCTTCTTCGTGCCTATGTACCACGCATTCCTGTACGGCGTCGTTGCGTCCTTCGTCAACTTCGTGCTGCGTCCGCTGAAGGGAAACACCGACAACCTGCCGATCGTGAGCCGCGAGGGCCGCAGGAAGATCAAAGATGCTGCAAAGGCCATTACCGTCACGTCAGAGTTTGGCCGAGCCTACAAGTGTGTCGAGCAATACAGGCAAGCACAAACCATATGCATTGGTGGCTGTCGCAGTCTGACATGCTGATGCTGCAGCAACATTCCACGCGTCATGTGGTCCGCCCGCCAAAAATACATGCAGGAACAGCTATCGGATGGAGGACTGGCTGCACTTCCTAGAAACCTTCTCCGTATACGTCTTCGGCTTTGGCGTGCTAACCACTGAGCTGGCGTCCCTTTGGAGCCTACTCCGCGAGGCCGGGCTGCACTACTTCCGGCCGCCCACTGCGGCAAGCCAGCAGCAGTTTGTGGAAGAGTCACGCAAGGGCACAAGTTGCGCTTATGAAGTACGCAGCGCGCATGGAGCGCCTAGGGTTCCCTGACTACATGTTCACCATCAACCTGCACATCTGCGTATGCCGGTGAGCTTGCTAGTCCCGTACGCCATGAAGTAACTAGCACGCGCACGACTCTGCCCTGGCACCATCATTACTGCTACTATATTTATAATATTTATAATAGTTATTGTTATTGGTATTGTTGTTATACTTGCGATTTGTCTAATTCTTTTTATTCCTTATGATTGTTTAGTTTCTATAGATGTTATCACGCCATTGGTGTCGGGACGCCATGCCATGCCTTCAGGCCCTTTTCCCAAGAATGCGACACGGGCGCAATGTTTGGGGACGGGGGAGATGGTCGTGGAGAGGCTGATGCAGCGGTACAAGTCGACCTTGGGCCGCCGCATCAGCAAGGAGCCAGAAAAAACAGCCGCCAACGACATGCTCCTAGCTGCAGCCTTGGCGCGCTTCAACAGGACGCGCGCGGCGGTGCAGGTCCCAGTGGCGCCAGAAGCAGCCAGCAGCACATCGCAGGACACGCCAGAGGATGGCTGCCTGCTGGTCGGCAGCGGTACACCGCTCCATCGCCTCTGCACGGCCGCGGATGTCGACCAGCTGTACACGGAGGTCAGCAAGTTCACACGGCAGTACCCAGACCTGCCAGCGGCGACGGCGTGGGATCCGCGGCCCCTGCCCGGCATCACCGACTGCTCCCTACAGGACTGTCTGCACGGGAAGGACGGAGCGCAGCCAACGGCCCTGGCCTACTCGCGCGCCGAGGTGAACGACGAGCTGGTCTTCAGCACGAGCTACAACCGGACAACGTCACGGGCCTCGTACTGGATACTGTCCACGTTCACGGAGGGCAACCAGCAAACCTTCTACGTCGGAAAGGTGCTGTACTTCCTCAAGCTGCCTGCCATTGGCGGCAAGCCGACCCTGCGCCTGGCGATCACGCACCTGTGGAAAGCCAGCACAACAGCGCTGCCCAACGCCTACACCGTGAACTTCAACCAGGCACCCAAGGGACTGGTCCCTCTCGCGCTCAGCCACATTGAGTGCAAGTTGGTGACCGCCGCCCCCGACGGGTACGAGAAGGGGAAGATGTACTTCATGACCTACAACCACTACACAAGCCGATGACAATCCCACGAGCGAGGGCTGGGTGGCTTGGGGGTTGTGACCAATACTGGTGCCACACGCATGCATTTGCATGGGTGTACATGGATGCTTGCAAAATGCTTTATAACACAGCGCCATTCGCTCGCGGTTGCCCCGACTAATCAAATTCATAAGCGGGGATTGTTGGACAAGCTGGGCTGCGCGGACGTCCAGGAGGAACAGGAATGCATACGATTGCACGTGCCTTGAGTGGCTTGAAGCAATTAGGATGCACGGACATAGGCGGTGCGACGGCGCGCGTGGTTGTGTGGGTGCACGTAAGCTGTCATAGGGAGCAACCAGGCCGTACGCGTGTGGCCGCTGCACAAGACTAGCGCAATGCACAAGCCGGGCAACCAACAGGCGGCGCTGCACTCGCCCTGCGCCATGACTCCCTTGGCAGGCAGGCGCCTTATTGATGTACGGACGAGAGGGCGTAAGCGTGTGGCCGCTGCGGGCCAGCCGACTGGCAGCGCTGCGCTCGCCCTCCCCCGTCCCCCCCCTTGGCAAAGCAAGCTGACAGCCGGCGCTATGCCTTGCCGTGCAAAGACCCGCCTCCCATGGGCAACAAGCGTTTACGGATTGCGCAGGCGCGGTTGTGTGGGCGCATCCAATTGGCTGCGTCATCTAGGCAGCCACCGGGCCGTAAGCGTGTGGCCGCTGCGTGCCAGCCGACTGGCGGCGCTGCGCTCGCCCTCCCCCGTCCCCCCCTTGGCAAAACAAGCTGACAGCCGGCGCTATGCCTTGCCGTGCAAAGGCCCGCCTCCCATGGGCGACAAGCGTTTACGGCGTGCGCAGGCGCGGTTGTGTGGGCGCATCCAATTGGCTGCGTCATCTAGGCAGCCACCGGGCCGTAAGCGTGTGGCCGCTGCGGGCCAGCCAACTGGCGGCGCTGCGCTCGCCCTGCCCCGCCCCCCCCCCCCCCCCCCCTTGGCAAAGCAAGCTGACAGCCGGCGCTATGCCTTGCCGTGCAAAGGCCCGTCTCCCATGGGCAACAAGCGTTTACGGATTGCGCAGGCGCGGTTGTGTGGGCGCATCCAATTGGCTGCGTCATCTAGGCAGCCACCGGGCCGTAAGCGTGTGGCCGCTGCGTGCCAGCCGACTGGCGGCGCTGCGCTCGCCCTGCCCCGCCCCCCCCTTGGCAAAACAAGCTGACAGCCGGCGCTATGCCTTGCCGTGCAAAGGCCCGCCTCCCATGGGCAACAAGCGTTTACGGATTGCGCAGGCGCGGTTGTGTGGGCGCATCCAATTAGCTGCGTCATCTAGGCAGCCACCGGGCCGTAAGCGTGTGGCCGCTGCGTGCCAGCCGACTGGCGGCACTGCGCTCGCCCTGCCCCGCCCCCCCCCTTGGCAAAACAAGCTGACAGCCGGCGCTATGCCTTGCCGTGCAAAGGCCCGCCTCCCATGGGCAACAAGCGTTTACGGATTGCGCAGGCGCGGTTGTGTGGGCGCATCCAATTGGCTGCGTCATCTAGGCAGCCACCGGGCCGTAAGCGTGCGGCCGCTGCGGGCCAGCCAACTGGCGGCGCTGCGCTCGCCCTGCCCCGCCCCCCCCCCCCCCCTTGGCAAAGCAAGCTGACAGCCGGCGCTATGCCTTGCCGTGCAAAGGCCCGCCTCCCATGGGCGACAAGCGTTTACGGATTGCGCAGGCGCGGTTTTGTGGGCGCATCCAATTGGCTGCGTCATCTAGGCAGCCACCGGGCCGTAAGCGTGCGGCCGCTGCGGGCCAGCGCAGCCGACTGGCGGCGCTGCGCTCGCCCTGCCCTGTCCCCCCCTTGGCAAAGCAAGCTGACAGCCGGCGCTATGCCTTGCCGTGCAAATGCCCGCCTCCCATGGGCAACAAGCGTTTACGGATTGCGCAGGCGCGGTTGTGTGGGCGCATCCAATTGGCTGCGTCATCTAGGCAGCCACCGGGCCGTAAGCGTGCGGCCGCTTGCGGGCCAGCCAACTGGCGGAGCTGCGCTCGCCCTGCCCCGCCCCCCCCCCCCCCCCCTTGGCAAAGCAAGCTGACAGCCGGCGCTATGCCTTGCCGTGCAAAGACCCGCCTCCCATGGGCGACAAGCGTTTACGGATTGCGCAGGCGCGGTTTTGTGGGCGCATCCAATTGGCTGCGTCATCTAGGCAGCCACCGGGCCGTAAGCGTGCGGCCGCTGCGGGCCAGCCAACTGGCGGCGCTGCGCTCGCCCTGCCCTGTCCCCCCCTTGGCAAAGCAAGCTGACAGGCGGCGCTATGCCTTGCCGTGCAAAGGCCCGCCTCCCATGGGCAACAAGCGTTTACGGATTGCGCAGGCGCGGTTTTGTGGGCGCATCCAATTGGCTGCGTCATCTAGGCAGCCACCGGGCCGTAAGCGTGTGGCCGCTGCGGGCCAGCCAACTGACAGGCGGCGCTATGCCTTGCCGTGCAAAGGCCCGCCTCCCATGGGCGACAAGCGTTTACGGATTGCGCAGGAACGCACGCACGGGCGGCGCAGGCCTTGCTGTTCGAGGCGAGGGCGAGGCAATAAAAATGCACGGCCATAGGCGGTGTGACGGCGCAGGCGCGCGCGGTTGTGTGGGCGCATCCAATTCGCTGCATCATATAGGCGATCACCAGGCCGTACACGTGTGGCCCCTGCAAACCAGCCACCTGGCGGTGCTGCGCTGGGAAGTTAAGCTTATGTGCGCTGCCCCGCATGCACAGGGCTAGCGCACTGCACCAGCAGGCGGTGCTCCACTTCGTCTTCGCCGTAGCCAGGCTGCTCGCCCTCAACCCGCTATTCCGTCGGCAAGGCTATCTAGCACCTCTTGATTATACATACGAGCTGGCACCATACAGCGCCGGACGTTGAAGGCGAGGTCATGTATTGCTGGCGTGTCTTGACATACAGCTGGACACCAACTCACCAGCATTGCCAATTTAACTGTAATCTCAGACGAGAAAACTGCACAGCATTATCATTGTCCTTCAAAATGAGTGAACCATCAAGGCAAGCAATTCCTAGTTCTCGTGCTGCCCGAAGCGCCTGCATTCTGTCCA